>JAEAOA010001901.1:4482500-4690000 GCA_016746295.1 Potamilus streckersoni | reverse complement strand
CTTTTTTATAAATTAATATATTAATATATATAATGAATAAATATAAATATAAATATATTTAATTAAATATATTAATAATAATTATTAATATAATTTAATAATGATATTTAAAAAAAATATTATATATTATATATATTTTTATTATTTAATAAAATATTAATAATTTTTATAATATAGTATTAAAAAATTTTTTAAAAAAATTTTAATTTTTTAAAAAAAATTTTTATAAAGGGGAATAATATATATATATAAAAATATTGATTTTTATTTATATTTTTTAAATAAAATATATATATAAATAAATATTAAAATTTTGATTTTATTATTATAAATTTTTATGAAAAATAAATATATTTATATATTTTATAATATATATATATATATTTATAATATTATTATAATAATATTTTATATATTATAAATTAATTTTATATTATATATTATAATATGTTTATTATATTTTATATAATATTATATATGTATATTTAAATTTTAAATTTTTTAAAATATTAAAATATATATATTTTTTATGATTATTATATAAAATGTATAAAATTTTTTTATATTTTAAAAATTTTATAATATATAATTTATAATATATATTTTTATTATAATATATTGAAATATATATATTTAATTTTATATATTTTATATATATATAAAAATATTTTGATTATAAATCTTTATATTTTATATAATTTATTTAAAAGTTAATATAAGTTATTAATATTATTAATATAATAGTATTATAAAGTATATAAATTTTTATATTTATTTATTTTAAAAATATATGTTTTTTTGTATTTTAATTTAAAATTTTTTAAAAAATTATAATAAAAATTGTATTATTTAAAGTTTTAAAAATTTGATTTGATAAAATAAATTTTATAAAATTATTTTTATAAAAAATAGTATAATTTTTAAAAATGTATATATAATGTATAAATATAATTAAAAAAAGGGATATATATATATATATAATATTAAAAAAAATTAAAAATTGGGAAAAATTTTTTATATTATAAAAGTAAAATATTTTTTATAATAATATTTTATAAAAAAATATTAAAAATATATAATTTATATAATTTATAAAAAATTTTTTATTTAATTATTTTTAAATTTTTAAAATTATATAAAATATTATAAATATTAATATAATGATTTTTATATTTTAAAATGATTTTATATTTAAAAAATCAAAAGATAAAAAAAATATATTATTTATTTATTATAAATTTTAAAAATTTTGTTATATTTTTTTTTATTTAAAAATATTTAAAATTTTATTTTTATTTTTTGAATTTTTTTAAAAAATTTTGTTTTTTTTTTAATTAAAATATTAAAAAAAAAATAATTTTTATAATAAAAAAAATAATATAATAAAAAAAAAAATAATTTTAAAATATTTAAATTTTAATATTTTTTTGTTATAATTTTATTAGTATTTTTTTAAGTTGTTTGAAATTTTTTGTAGGTAAGGTTTTTGTTTTTGGTTTTTAAAAAATTTGTTGTTGTTTAAAAAAAAATTTTTTGGGGGAAAATTTTGGGGGGAGTTTTTTTAAAATTTATATTTAAAAGATTTTTAAAAAGTTTAAAAATTTTTTTTAAAGGGTTTTTTTTTTTTTTTTTTTAAAAAGGGGTTTTTTTAAAATTTTTTAAAATAAAAGGGGGTTTTTAGGGTTTTTTGGGGGTTTTTTTTTTTTTTTTTTTTTTTTTTTTTTTTTTTTTTTGGTTTTTAATTTTAATTTATTTAAAAATAAAATTTAAAAAAAATAATAAATAATAATTTAAAAATTTATTTTTGGGTCATTTTAATCCCCTCAAAATTTTACTTTTTCTATTATCACACCACTTATATTCACATATATACATCTCTATTTCATATCACATTAAAAATCCAATAAAAATTATCAACCACCTTTAAAAATTTTAAAATTAAACACTAATAAATTCATTTTATTTCCTTAAAAAGAAAATTTCAGATACATCTGACCCTCAAAAAAAAAATAAAGTCAAAATAAAACAACATTTAACAAAAAGTTTTCCAACTTTAAATAAAAAAAGGGAAATTTTAGAAATATATAAAAAAAAAATTATTTAAAAAATAATAATTTAGAAAATAATTTAGAATAAAAATTTATTTATTAATTAAAAATATTAAAATTTTAAAAAATTTTTATAAAATTTTTTTATTATTTTTTTCATATTTTTATGAAAAATTTTTTGTTTTTCCCCAAAAACCAACTATCACCACACACACACACACACAAACTTTCCTCCCAAAACATGATAAACACACATTAAAACTTTTCCAAAAAAATCCAACCCCCCATAAAAATTATTTGTTAAAAAGAAAAAATTACTGTCTACCTCGTATCCATTGATTTTTTAAAAACTACGAAATGCAACGAGTGAATCAAAAAAAGTTTAACAAATCTTCAAAATCACAAATTTAATAGAATTTTTTTTTAGGATAAATTAAAGGTTAAAGATGAAAAAAATTTCTTAAATTTTAAAATTTTTTTGCTTTTCCCTTTCCTTCCCCCAATTCCCTAAAGGGCGTTTTTTTAAAAAGGAAAAGCAAAAAAAATTACATCTTCATTAAAATGTTTTCGTCTTTTTAAAAAATTTGAATTCAATGTCTTTTTTGATATCTTTAATATGAAAACAGAAGTGCCAGCCAAAAATGGGGAAGGTTTGGCCGGTTTTTGATTTTTTTCCTTTAGTTTTTTTCCCACAAAAATTTCCGCTTTTTTAATTTTAAACCCCCAATTTTACTGGGACCCTGAAAATCGCTTTTCAGACGTTTTTCCCAACCTAAGTTTGGCCTCAGTGGCTACTTCACCGTGACCAAGAATGAGTGTGTTCCTATAGTCATGACTTTGACTGGAACCGTTGCCGGAGGTAAGGGTAACTTTACCAATGTTATAAAATGACAGTTTTGATAGTGTTTATTCGCAAAACATCGAAAAGGGAAAACAAAGGGCGTATAGTGGTAATGGCGATTGACCTTAAGACATCGAAAAGGGATAATAAAGTGCATATAGTGGTAATGGTGATTGACCCCAAGACATTAACATGGAACAATAAAGTGCACATAGTGGTAATCGTTATTGAACTCGACACGTCGAAAATGGACAATAAAGTGCATTTAGTGGTAATGGTAATTTAACACGAAACATCGAAATGGGACAATAATGTGCCTATAGTGGTAGTGGTAATTGAACCAAAAAAATCGAAAAAGGAAATGAAAAGTGCATATAGTGGTAATGGTGATTGACGCCATGACATCGAAAAGGGACAATAAAGTGCATATAGTGGTAATTGTAATTAAACCCAAAACATCGAAAAGGGACAATAAAGTGAATTTAGTGGTAATTGTAATTACACCAAAGACATCGAAAAGGGACAATAAAGTGCATATAGTGGTAATTGTAATTAAACCCAAAACATCGAAAAGGGACAATAAAGTGCATATAGTGGTAATTGTAATTAAATCCAAGACATCGAAAAAGGACAATAAAGTGCATATACTGGTAATTGTAATTAAATCCTAAACATAGAAAAGGGACAATAAAGTGCATATAGTGGTAATCGTAACTAAATCCAAAACATCGAAAAGGGACAATGAAGTGCATATAGTGGTAATTGTAATTAAATCCAAAACATCGAAAAGGGACAATAAAGTGCATATAGTGGTAATTGTAATTAAATCCAAAACATCGAAAAAAGGGACATTAAAGTGCATATACTGGTAATTGTAATTAAATCCTAAACATAGAAAAGGGACAATAAAGTGCATATAGTGGTAATCGTAACTAAATCCAAAACATCGAAAAGGGACAATGAAGTGCATATAGTGGTAATTGTAATTAAATACAAAACATCGAAAAGGGACAATAAAGTGTATATAGTGGCAATTGTAATTAAATCCAAGACATCGAAAAAGGACAATAAAGTAAATTTAGTGGTAATGGTAATTAAACCCCAAGACATCAAAAAGGGACAAAAAAGTGCATATAGTGGTAATGGTAATTGAACCAGAGACATCGAAAAGGGAGAATAAAGTGAATTTAGTGGTAATTGTAATTAAATCCAAAACATCGAAAAGGGACAATAAAGTGAATTTAGTGGTAGTGGTAATTAAACCTCAAAACATCAAAAAGGGACAATAAAGTGCATATAGTGGTAATGGTAATTGAACCAGAGACATCGAAAAGGGACAATAAAGTGAATTTAGTGGTAATTGTAATTAAACCCAAAACAAAGAAAAGGGACAATAAAGTGAATTTAGTGGTAATTGTAATTAAACCAAAACCAAAGACATCGAGGAAGCAAGATGAACATTTGGCTCCTGAAGATTCATTGCAAGGTCATATTTTGTACTTAAATCATACCCTTATTAGTGTCTAGAAATATATTGAGAAAATATTACTTTTCTTTTCCTAATAAAATCGTGGATTTTTGTCGTAAAGAATTAAGCTATATGTTTGGGTATCTGCCGTTTTCGAATTAATGTTAAAACCAAAGAACAGATAATAGATTTTCTCTTTTACATTTTGAACTCCAGTTTTGTTACCAACATCTTCCTATTTTATTTCAGCATATTATATCATACCTTCTCAATACACAAGTATGTTTTTAGAAATTGTTTTAGTGTTCTTGTTTTTAAACTTTCCAAGTACTCTTGTTTGCTGAAAGTAAATATCAGCAAGTAAATAAAATGGTGTCAAAACCTGCTTATACAGAGAGGAAGGGATGTTTGTGATATCCCCTTATTTAAAAACACCCTGCTTGCTGTTTGAAATACACGTTCATTCAAAATTAAAGAATACTTATTAAAGGTACAAAAAGGACATCATAGGACTGTAGTGTTAACACTTCCAGTAAATTTATGTAGCAAACCCACAACCCAACCCCAAGAACAAAGATACCCAATAAGTAAAACATATCAATCTGTATGCGGTACAAACAACTGTATAAATGGTTAGCTTGCAATAGCTGAAACTCTCGTACTTTAAATTTCAGTGTACAATTTCTGGGTTTTCGGAATATTAAATTTCACCATAGGAATACAAGATTCCTCTATTTTCAATGTACCAGGCACCTGCATGGAAACGGTAAGAACACTTATTCATACGTTATGTTGTTTCATATAAAGAAATTTAAACAGTATATTTATCAAAGACAACATGTGGTAATTATTTATATCTCGATAATATACTAGCATAAAAGATATCAAATGAATGACGTCTTTAGGAACTTTATAAATGTTTAGTTTATAGTTGTGTGTGTATGTGTATCTATATGTGTGCATGTATGCATGTAGGGTTTAACGCCATTTTTCAGCACAAGATAGGCGGCCAGTACAAATGACGGAGGAAGAACCCAGGAAAATTCCTGGAAAAAGCCACTGACTCACGATAAGCTAAAGACAGGCTTTCTCACGTACCCACATTAGCCGAACCAGAGAATGTAATATGTGATGTGCTTATGATTTTTAACGTAGCTTTAACAATTTTTCAGTCGTATCGCAACGATGTATGCACTGTGGCAGTTTATAGTGATGTCTAGTACTGGGGTATCATGCCGCCGACATGTAGCATGATGTCCCAACCAGTCACATTATCCTGAAACCAGGACGACCAGTGTTAAATCTAACCTCTTAATGCTGAGAGCCAAGCGAGGAAGCTGTTAATACCATTTGTGTAATTCTTTGGTATGACTCGACCGGGGATCGAACCCACGACCTCCCGTATCTGAGGCGTTTGCTTTAACTACTAGGCCACCGGAGCGGTTCACCAGAAGGTAACCCACGCGTATAGAGGTGAGATAGCAGTGATTCTTAACGGTGAGCGTTTTAGACCATTCTGCCATTCGGTGGGGAGGTATGTAGGTAGCTAGCTAGCTATAGAGGTAACCAAGTAGGTAGGGAAGTTTAAGTAGGTGGGTAGGTCAGAAGTTCTTGTAAGATGAACTATCTGTACGATTAATCGAAGAATCATAAATTCAAACTTGGAGATTTGTAAGCAACTGTTTTTACTTTAATTTCACTGCCACGTTAGTTTTGATGAATGGATGTATATATATATATATATATATATATATATATATATATATATATATATATATATATATATATATATATATATATATATATATATATATATATATATATATATATATCGGACATTTAGACCAAATTTGTATTAAGTTTTCTTTGGAAAGTAGATTGTGAAAAGTGTCTATTCTACATTCAACGCATTTATTTCAGACAACTTCAGACCACGGTGAAAATTTGGGGAGAGTTCGCCGATCCTTCTTCGAAGTTTATTGAAGCACTTCAAAACTCAACCCATCTTGGATAAGTTAAACGTTTAAAGCAATTATTTTTGAAATCTTAAAACAATAAAAATCAATAAAAAAATTACGTTACTTGGTTTTTGTTTATTCTGTGATTTTTTTTATAGTTTTCATTTGAGTTTAAAATGTTAGAAAATCAATTACAACCATTAGAGAACAGCATATTTGTAAGTCAGATTGTTTCAATAATGAGATACATGCACGCATTCCAGAGAATATAATACATATTGCTATCTCCAAGTGAATGCCAATTTTATAATGAGAAGATTGGGTATGGTAGAAAGCAGTAGCCCTGCGACAGGCATTGTTTGCATCTCTCTCTCTCTCTCTCTCTCTCTCTCTCTCTCTCTCTCTCTCTCTCTCTCTCTCTCTCTCTCTCTCTCTCTTATTTCTTATACTATTTGAAATCTCTCCTGTGGTGGTCGATCACGAAGACACCACAATGAGTTCAAAGACGTTGCTTGTCTAGAAATCAATGCGATTATTGAATCCTGAAACAAAGTATGAATGTATATATTTTACATTGATATTGACATTGAAAATATTTTCTATGCATTTTATTATTCAAACGTAATGTACATTGTTACGTGACAAGGGCTCGAACTCAATAACAAAAAGTGAAAGCCAACAAGCTTTATAAATGTTAACAAGACATCTCCCTTTACAACAATGCACAAATTGGTAAGTAGGACTTAAGAGTTGGTGAACATAATCCAAATATGATTCTATGAATAAAAACGCAATTCCTATCACTAAATGGTCCTATAAAAATCCAGGTCCAGAAGACGTACAAATATGTAGGACGATGACGTTAGATGTAGTCCAATGAATGAATAACAATAATTCCTCACTTGAATCAGTTTTCGAATAATTCCAAAATTAATTGCCATGAATATCTTTAAGATTTTTTTAAAATAAGTTAACTTGTTGAGTGTCTAGTAGAATAAATTGAATCCAAAAATCAGACCAAGATTAAAATATTCTGGAAACCAGTTTATAAAGTTACATAAACCTTGTTTTGAAAGACTCTCCAAAACAAATATTAAGAATGCGTATTTAACCTCGAAAAATTACTTCAAATCTCGCGAGATTGGTCATGTGTTCTCTTAGTACTCTAAAATTCACACGAAGGCTAGTGTCACTCACTAAAAATACAATCATAAAAATATCATTGAATAAAAAAAAATCATTGAATAATATGTCGCCTACGATATAAAGACAACATTCAACAAATTAGAGCTAAACTTGGTGAGGTGTTATTTCTCTTATTGTTCCTTTGCGTTCAGCAGACATTCAAACCCCTCCCAAGCATCGAGACACATCATTCCTATCCCATTGCCATGGCAACCAAAACAAGAGTAGACAGGATATGCAGCACTGTTGCTGAAGATCTGGATCTTCAAAGATAAATGTTTATGAATATTTTAAAGTTGACAAGACATCACGAAATTCATGAACTGTACTGTACTAGATACAAGGTATTTAGTGATTTGAACAATAGCCACATAAGCAGGAAGGACGTTAACACCATTTTAGATAATTTGCAGAAATAGTATTTATTTGACCAATAATATTGCTGTCCTTTTATAAGTATTGTGAGTTTATCAATATAGGAAATACAAATTGGTATGGATAAATATATGAAAAACTGATTGGAAACAATGAAACACTAAGTTAAAAGAACAAATGGAATTTAGACTGATAAACATTTTCTCGATACCATTAAAAAAAAATTAAAAACTTAAAATTTTAAAAGTTGCAGCTTGCCTACCAATGCATTTCTCTAAATACACTGAATTATCTTAAACTGTTATGTTACGTGCAGAGACATTCTCATAATATAGCTTGGGAGGAAATTGTCACACCACTAATATTTTAAATGATATATTGCAATGTTGTTGCTGTTGTTATAGGGTTTAAAGCCATTTTCAGCACAAGATAGGCTATACATGGCGCCAGTATTAATGGTGGAGGAAAAACCCTGGAAAACCCAAACAACCACCGACCCACGAGAATCTCACCGACTTTAGACGAGCCTGGACTCAAACTCACGCACGCAGAGGTGAGATGGCAGTGATCCGTAACGGTCAGCGCTTTAGACCACTCAGGGCCCCTATATATTACAATGTATAAAAGCAATAGAAAACTAACATTATTAGAAATGTAGATTTAATAGAGACAGGTTAGTTTTGTCTCAGTTCAAAAAGGAATTTTGTGTTTAATTGCAATGCAACAAATCTCGCACTAATAGACACACTGAATTATAAAAATTTCCTTTTAGCCAGATTTTTATACCACAAGCAGCTAATATAGCAAAAATATATTATATATAAAGAATACAAATCATATGGCGAATAACAACCATTTCAAGCGTACTGGATCCACCAAGGGATCACGTGTGTCAGGGATGGATTAAAATAGATGCAATAAACTGAAGACGAACAGTACGAAACTAGTAACTAACTAGCCTGAGCGCTTTGGACTCTTAATGAGTCTTTTTCAAAGGCAAATACAAAATATATATACGACAAACAAATAAACACAAAAACGTTGTGTTTGTAAACCTCTACATGGTTGTCTCCACATGAGTAAAAACTATAAATACAACAAACTTGTATAGACTAGTTGCGGATACTGAAAACGGTGTATAATTCCCTAAAAGTCTACAAGCCAAAGCGACATCTATTTTTACTTTTTGTACATTTATGTAACGCAGATTATATCCAGGATATTTGATTATATACCGGTTATTCTTACAGTAAAATTTGAAGGATACTAAGAAGATTTAGAAAATGTTAAATTCTACTAGTGCATAGTTTTCATTTTCTAGTCTTCTTGGTTGCAATTTTGTAAGGCGGCGTATCCAGTATGATTCCTTTTCCTTCTTGGTTTCGGAACTCCAGCTGTGGTTGTTAGCAATAGCGATAAGTATTATATCACTGAAAGTGTGGCCAGGGGAGGAGAAGTGTTCTGCGACCGGGCTTCTGTACAGCTTTTTTTGTCATCCAAACAGATCTATGAAGGTTTATTCTTTTGTGTAGCTTTTCAGTTTCTCTGACGTACTGAAGACCACAGATTTTACATGTGATGAGATAAATCACATTCTCTGTTTTGCACATTTTATTTGGACCATGTATATTTAGTTTTTCTTTAATCACTTTGCTAGTGAATGCCTTGGTCTCTATAATATGTTGACAGGTATTGCCTCTTTTATCGCCACAGGGTCCAGATTGACTAGGTTGGTTTTGACTAGCGATTGGCGTTAGCTTTGCCCTGACTAGGATGTCCTTTAGGTTTTTTGGTCTCCGGTAAGCTACTACAGTTTAGTTCGGAAGTATTAGGTTTAGTACGCCTGACGATTGCACGGTGGGCCAGTGGTTTGCGATGCTTTTACCTACTTTGGGATTGTCTGGGTGATAGGTCAGAAAAAAATGGTATCCTATCAACCTTTTCTTTCTGTCCATATCTGAGTAGGTCATCACGGTATGTTTGTTTGGCCCTTTGTTTAGCCAGCTCTTCAGACCTTTTTAGGAATCTTTCATCGTCGGGGCAAATTCTGCGTATCCTCAGTGCCTCGCTATATGGAATGTTCCTAATGCAGTGTTTTGGATGACAACTGGTTGGGAGGAGATACTGGTGTTTGTCGGTTGATTTCGAGTAGATGTCTGTGTGATTTGTTTTCCACCAGTCTGGTTGTTGTGTCCAGGAAAACATGGTTTGAATTGGAAATTTCTGCCGTGAATTTTATTGAATGATGGAAATTGTTTGCCTTTGATATGAAGTCATCCAGACTTTCTCTTCCATACTGCCACTTCATTTCTATATCATCGATAAAGCGTACCCACTGGTATGGTGTACGCTCAACCGATGCTAAGAGCTGACCCTCAAGTTTTCCCATAAAAATGTTAGCATACGAAGAGGCAATTTTAGAACCCATTGCAGTTCCATTGATTTGTAGGTAGTTTTCTTCATTAAATTCAAAGTTGTTGAATTTAATGAAGAAAACTAAGAAGTGTGTGGGTGAATTGTTTAAAGTTCTTGTTTGCCATGTTTCGCTACATGCCTTTAACCCTTCGTTGTGCGGTATGTTGGTGTACAAAGATGTGACGTCTAAGGAAGCAAGTAATGTATCTGATAGTAATGGTTCGCTAGCTTTGCTTTTTATGAGATAATCTGTCGTGTCTTGAAGATATGATGGTAATTTGTGGACATGTGGTTTCATAAAATGATCTAAATATTCTGATATCCTTTCTGTGGGGTGCCCGTTACCTGAGATTATAGGTCTGCTAGGGTTTCATTGTTTGTGGATTTTGAGTAGAAGATAAAATCTACCTGCTCTTGGGTTTTCTGGGTTTAAGTAGTTTCTCGTTTGCTAGTCGATGTGTCCGATTTGGTACGCCTCGTCAATAACATTAGTGATGATTTTTGCATATTCCAGCGTTGGATCATGGTCCAGTTTTTGGTAGAACCTAGCGTCACTTAGTTGTCTACTTGCTTCACTAATGTAGTCTTCCCTATTCATAACGACAACAGCGGAACCCTTATCTGCAGGCTTAATTAGAATGTCTGTTCTGCTTTTCAGTGAGCGCAGGGCATCTGTTTCTTCTTTTGTCAAATTAGAATATTGGTTAGTATGGTTGATATGTCTGGAAGTATCGTTTTCAACCGAGTTGATAAAGGCTTCCAGATTCGGTATTGAACTTTTTGGTGGGGTCCAGTTACTTTTCTTTCTAAATGAGGGTTGGTCGCAGCTTATATTTTCCTTTGATTTGTTTGTTGGTTGCAAGGCAAAATGGGCTTTGAGTCTTATTCGGCGGATAAACTCTTCGGTGTCATTCTTAAGCTTCCCTCTGTCGTATGTTTTTGGACGGGGACAGAAACTCAAACCTTTCGATAATTTTTTTTTTCTGCATCAGTAAATTCTAAATTGGAGATGTTGACTACTGTGTTAGTAACAGATGCATTAGTCTTTGTTACAGAGTGCTTGCGATTCTTCCTTTTGCGGCGATTTTTATTCTTACGGTTGCTTTTAGAAGAAATTTCGTCAATTGAAGTTTCTTCACAACAATCCTTTGGTTGTAGATCATGACTTCTAAGTTTTCTATCTCTGACTTTATATAGTTTCGAAGAGTGTCTTTTTTATCTTTATTTAATTTGGAGTAAAACGTTTGCAATAGTTCTTCTGTTGAGACGGAATTGAGCTGATGTTTAGTTCTTCAATGGTTGCTGATTTGACTAGATATTGATAGTTTACGTTTTTACTAAGTAGGGCTGTGAGTTTCATGGAAGCGTCGTGAGTTATTTTATTCCATCTTTTGTTGAATCTGTTTGAGCTCTTGCCGATAATTTGCGGTTTCACATGAATTTGAAGACCTTTAGTGACTGTATTTGTTTCGAGGAAATGATGCAAGAATGTTCAATGATGCTTTAGGCGAAGGAAGGCATCAGTTTCATTGCGTAAAGTTTTGAATATTTTCTGTATTTGTTGAGACATCATCTCCATTCTAAGAGATACGGCAACAATTTAAGTATAAGAAGGAAAAAATGGAACAGACTTTGAATTTAATGAAGAAAACTACCTACAAATCAATGGAACAGCAATGTGTACTAAAATGGCCCCTTCGTATGCTAACATTTTTATAGGAAAACTTGAGGGTCAGCTCTTAGCATCGGTTGAGAGTACACCATACCAGTGGGTACGCTTTATCGATGATATAGAAATGAAGTGGCAGTATGGAAGATAAAGTCTGAATGACTTCATATCAAAGGCAAACAACTTCCATCCTTCAATAAAATTCACGGCAGAAATTTCCAATTCAAACCATGTTTTCCTGGACACAACAACCAGACTGGTGGAAAACAAATTACACACAGACATCTACTCGAAACCAACCGACAAACACCAGTATCTCCTCCCAACCAGCTGTCATCCAAAACACTGCATTAGGAACATTCCATATAGCGAGGCACTGAGGATACGAAGAATTTGCTCCGACGATGAAAGATTCTTAGAAAGGTCTGAAGAGCTGACTAAACATTTAATTTACCGAAGCTACGACAAAGACCGGATTGCGGAGGCAATCCAGAGGGCCAAACAAACAAACCGTGATTACTCAGATATGGACAGAAAGAAAAGGTTGATAGGATACCATTTATTCTGACCTATCACCCAGACAATCCCAAAGTAGGTAAAAGCATCGCAAACCACTGGCCCACCGTGCAACAATCGTCAGGCGTACTAAACCTAATACTTCCGAACAAACCTATAGTAGCTTACCGGAGACCAAAAAACCTAAAGGACATCCTAGTCAGAGCAAAGCTAAAGCCAATCGCTAGTCAAAACCAACCTAGTCAATCTGGACCCTGTGGCGATAAAAGAGGCAAAACCTGTCAACATATTATAGAGACCAAGACATTCACTAGCAAAGTGACTAAAGAAAAACTAAACATACATGGTCCAAACAAAACATGCAAAACAGAGAATGTGATTTATCTCATCACATGTAAGATCTGTTGCCTTCAGTACGTCGGAGAAACTGAATAGCTACACAAAAGAATAAACCTTCATAGATCTGATTGGATGACAAAAAAGCTGTACAGAAGCCCGGTCGCAGAACACTTCTCCTCCCCTAGCCACACTTTCAGTGATATAATACTTATCGCTATTGCTAACAACCACAGCTGGAGTTCCGAAACCAGGAAGGAAAAGGAATCATACTGGATACGCTGCCTTACAAAATTGCAACCAAGCGGTCTAAACCAAGAAGACTAGAAAATGAAAACTATGCACTAGTAGAATTTAACATTTTCTAAATCTTCTTAGTGTCATTCAATTTTTGCTATAAGAATAACCGGTATATAATCAAATATCCGGGATATAATCTGCGTTACATAAATGTACAAAAAGTAAAAATAGATGTCGCTTTGGCTTGTAGACTTTTAGGGAATTATACACCGTTTTCAGTAGCCGCAACTAGTCTATACAAGCTGGTTGTATTGATAGTTTTAACCCATGTGGAGACAGCCATGTAGAAGTTTACATACACAACGTTTTTGTGTTATTTGTTTGTCGTATATATGTTTTGTATTCGCCTTTGAAAAAGACTCATTAAGAGTCGAAAGCGCTCAGGCTAGTTAGTTACTAGTTTTGTACTGTTCGTCGTCAGTTTATTGCATCTATATATATATATATATATATATATATATATATATATATATATATATATATATATATATATATATATATATATATATATATATATATATGTTTATATTAATCATTCTAATTGACACATAGCTGTTGCCTTATGTGAATGAGCAAAGCTTTGCAACATTTTAGTTACATATTGATGTTATCTTTAAACTTTGTTTTGAAAGAATGTTTTCTTTCTTATTTTGTTTTATTTCTCATTTCTTAGCTTCTTTCCGTTTCTGCTACAGCGAAGCAAAACAAATTTCAAATCAATACATTATTGTGTCTACCGCTGCTAGTTTCCTCTCATAAACTTCACGCCTTGTTGTTTAGCCCCTCACGATATTTCTGGATCCACCATTTAGCAACGGGTAAGGTCATCAAAACGGCCAACACACAACGACAATGTAACACGTTTCTGAACCCAGCACGCTGTAGATAGTATAACACGTGCAATAGGTGTTTGACAGTTTCTGATTAGTTATCTGAATCTTTTAAGTGCGCTTCTCCAGTGAGACTCCAATTTAGGTCGCGCCAGTACCTGGTAGCTATTATACATTGAGATTTACAAAGCTGTAACTTTTCATTATATAATTGCAGAAAGAACGCAAGTTTACCTTGAACTAAATATACAAGCATCACAATTATTTGAGCCTTACGTGTATGAGTTTCAAAGCAAAGTTATGTTTTCTTGCATGTTTTTGCCGCCAAAAATAGGAAGTAGCGACCCTTGAGATTCGAATTAAAAACTCTAACATTTGATAGTTTTTAATAATGTAATTTTGCCTTCTCAAAAAGTAACTTTAATCAAAAGTGTCAGCTTTTAAGGAGATGCTCCATCATGTTATGTGGATCATTTGAGACAAGTCTGCACTCGACTGGAAGAAAAGCTTCTCTGGAACTTCACTGGAAAGTAAAATATGATAAAGTTAAGAGTGTTCATTAAAGATTTTGAAGTGATGTAACCCGATTCAGTTAACGTATTTATTTCTAAATATATACTTATAGGACTAGCAGGTATTTAGAACATGGCATCATAAGATAGAAAGAATACAGCTACAGTAACTAGAGTAGAGAAAAGGTCAAAATGACGTGCAGGAAAATACAAGTCTTATATTGGTACAAACTTGTGGCGCTTGTATACTCTATTTAACTAAGCATAACTATCATGGTTCTATAGATCAACATATCAACTTAAGCATGTAAAGGTCAAGAATCTTGATTAAGTATTTTGGGTAGGACAGAGATAGTATAAGATAGTTGCTTTCGTTAAATAACTATGCAAGTCTTGTTTGTATCAGACTATCTTTTTTGTACAGATCGCGTGTTAGAGAGTTAGATCGACAGACGCACATCTTCAGATCTTTAAAGGACGCTTTGTAACTGTATTGTTGATTTCTTTTTATTCTTAATGCGAGTGTTTATCCCACAGCAATTTTATATATATATATATATATATATATATATATATATATATATATATATATATATATATATATATATATATATATATATATATATATATATATTCACCAATAAAAAAGATCTACGATGCCTGTAAATTTATGCTCATGTCGTTAATAAGCATGTCACGGGCATCAATAGGCCTACTAAATCAAAACTTCAGCACTGAAATCCAATAATACTGTCAACATCGTGCTGCATATACTGTTGCTATCAGATTACTCACAAGCTATAACAAAATTGCTACACTACCAACATCATAAAATCTATCATTCACCACCACTATTATTACTACCACTATTTTACTCTACGACATCCATTGTACATATATGTTAAAAACCATCCGTATAGGAAGCAACAGGAAAATTAAGACTGCCGCTGGTCATTGCAGACGTTGACGAATTCTCGGTATTATTCAAATTCACTTTTATAAGGAGTAATATAACTAAGACAACTCAAAATCAGTGGGCAAGGATTCAAAGCCAGCAGATATCTTCCCTTGTACAGCCTTACCTCAAACATCAAGGTACATCAAAGTAAACTATTACCTCAAAAATAGGATTACCTTGAAGTACACCATTATCTCAGAAAAAGGTTACTTGGAACTATTCTATTACCGGAGAAAAGGGTATTTTGAAGTACATAAAAACCTCAAAATAAGTTTACGGTTTAGTTAATGATTCAAACGTCTTGGTATATATATATATATATATATATATATATATATATATATATATATATATATATATATATATATATATATATATATATATAGATTCAATAAACTGACAACGAACAGTACAAAACTAGTAACTAACTAGCCTAAGCGCTTTCGACTCTTAACGAGTCTTTTTCAAAGGCAAATACAAAACATATATACGACAAACAAATAAACACAAAAGCGTTGTGTTTGTAAATCTCTACATGGCTGTCTTCACATGTTCTAAAACTATAAACACCGCAACTAGTCTATACAAGCTGGTTGTATTTATAGTTTTAGCACATGTGAATACAGCCATGTAGAGGTTTACAAACACAACGTTTTTGTGTTTATTTGTTTGTCGTATATATGTTTTGTATTTGAATTTGAAAAAGACTCATTAAGAGTCGAAAACGCTTAGGCTAGTTAGTTACTAGTTTCGTACTGTTCGTCGTCAGTTTATTGCATCAATTTTAATTAATTCCTGACACACGTGATCCCTTGGTGGATCCAGTACGCTTGAGAGGGTTGTTGTTCGCCATATGATTTGTATTCTTTATATATATCTTTATATATATCTTTATATATATATATATATATATATATATATATATATATATATATATATATATATATATATATATATATATATATATATATATATAAAGAATACAAATCATATGGCGAATAACAACCCTCTCAAGCGTACTGGATCCACCAAGGGATCACGTCTGTCAGGTATTAATTAAAATAGATGCAATAAACTGACGACGAACAGTACGAAACTAGTAACTAACTAGCCTAAGCGCTTTCGACTCTTAATGAGTCTTTTTCAAAGGCAAATACAAAACATAGTTACGACAAACAAATAAACACAAAAACGTTGCGTTTGTAAACCTCTACATTTCTATCTTCACATGAGCTAAAACTATAAATACAACCAGCTTGTATAGACTAGTTGCGGAAACTGAAAACGTTGTATAATTCCCTAAAAGTCTACAAGCCAAAGCGACATCTATTTTTACTTTGTGTACATATGTAACGCAGATTATATCCCGGATATTTGGTTCTATACCGGTTATTCTTATAGTAAAAATTGAAGGATAAGAAGATTTAGAAAATGTTAAATTCTACTAGTGCATAGTTTTCATTTTCTAGTCTTCTTGGTTTAGACCGCTTGGTTTCAATGTTCTAAGGCGGCGTATCCAGTATGATTCCTTTTCCTTCCTGGTTTCGGAACTCCAGCTGTGGTTGTTGGCAATAGCGATAAGTATTATATCACTGAAAGTGTGGCCAGGGGAGGAGAAGTGTTCTGCGACCGGGCTTCTGTACAGCTTTTTTGTCATCCAATCAGATCTATGAAGGTTTATCCTTATGTGTAGCTTTTCAGTTTCTCCCACGTACTGAAGGCCACAGATCTTACATGTGATGAGATAAATCACATTCTCTGTTTTGCACGTTTTGTGTGAACCATGTATGTTTAGTTTTTCTTTAGTCACTGTGCTAGTGAATGTTTTGGTCTCTATCATATGTTGACAGGTTTTGCATCTTTTATCGCCACAGGGTCCAGATTGACTAGGTTGGTTTTGACTAGCGATTGTTGTTAGCTTGGCCCTGACTAGGATGTCCTTTAGGTTTTTTGGTCTCCGGTAAGCTACTACAGGTTTGTTCGGAAGTATTAGGTTTAGTATGTCTGACGATTGCACGGTTGGCCAGTGGTTTGCGATGATTTTACCTACTTTGGGATTGTCTGGGTGATAGGTCAGAATAAATGGTATCCTATCAACCTTTTCTTTCTGTCCATATCTGAGTAGGTCATCACGGTTTGTTTGTTTGGCCCTTTGGATTGCCTCCGCAATCAGGTCTTTGTCGTAGCCTCGGTAAATTAAATGTTTAGCCAGCTCTTCAGACCTTTCTAGGAATCTTTCATCGTCGGAGCAAATTCTGCGTATCCTTAGTGCCTGGCTATATGGAATGTTCTTAATGCAGTGTTTTGGATGACAGCTGGTTGGGAGAAGATACTGGTGTTTGTCGGTTGGTTTCGAGTAGATGTCTGTGTGTAATTTGTTTTCCACCAGTCTGGTTGTTGTGTCCAGGAAAACATGGTTTGAGTTGGAAATTTCTGCCGTGAATTTTATTGAAGGATGGAAGTTGTTTGCCTTTGAAATGAAGTCATCCAGACTTTCTCTTCCATACTGCCACTTCATTTCTATATCATCGATAAAGCGTACCCACTGGTATGGTGTACGCTCAACCGATGCTAAGAGCTTTCCCTCAAGTTTTCCCATGAAAATGTTAGCATACGAAGGGGCCATTTTAGTACCCATTGCAGTTCCATTGATTTGTAGGTAGTTTTCTTCATTAAATTCAAAGTTGTTGAGTTTTAGGACAAGCTCCAGGAGTTGGATTAAGAAGTGTGTGGGTGGATTGTTTACAGTTCTTGTTTCCCATGCTTCGCTGCATGCCTGTAACCCTTCGTTGTGCGGTATGTTGGTGTACAAAGATGTGACGTCTAAGGAAGCAAGTAATGTATCTGGCAGTAATGGTTCACTAGCTTTGCTTTTTATGAGATAATCTGTCGTGTCTTGAAGATATGATGGTAATTTGTGGACATGTGGTCTCATAAAATGATCTAAATATTCTGATATCCTTTCTGTGGGGTGCCCGTTACCTGAGATTATAGGTCTGCCAGGGTTTCCTTGTTTGTGGATTTTGGGTAGAAGATAAAATCTACCTGCTCTTGGGTTTTCTGGGCTTAAGTAGTTTTTGGTTTGCTGGTCTATGTGTCCGCTTTGGTACGCCTCGTCAATAACATTAGTGATGATTTTTGCATATTCCAGCGTTGGATCATGGTCCAGTTTTTGGTAGAACCTAGCGTCACTTAGTTGTCTACTTGCTTCACTAATGTAGTCTTCCCTATTCATAACGACAACAGCGGAACCCTTATCTGCAGGCTTAATTATTATGTCTGTTCTGCTTTTCAGTGAGTGCAGGGCATCTGTTTCTTCTTTTGTCAAATTAGAATATTTGTTAGTATGGTTGATATGTCTGGAAATATCGTTTTCAACCGAGTTGATAAAGGCTTCCAGATTCGGAATTGAACTTTTTGGTGGGGTCCAGTTACTTTTCTTTCTAAATGTGGGTTGGTCGCAGCTTATATTTTCCTTTGATTTGCTTGGTGGTTGCAAGGCAAAATGGGCTTTGAGTCTTAGTCGGCGGATGAATTCTTCGGTGTCATTCTTAAGCTTCCCTCTGTCGTATGTTTTAGGACGGGGACAGAAACTCAAACCTTTCGATAAAAGTTTTATTTCTGCATCAGTAAGTTCTAAATTGGAGATGTTGACTACTGTGTTAGTAACAGTTGCATTAGTGTTTGTTACAGAGTGCTTGCGATTCTTCCTTTTGCGGCGATTTTTCTTCTTACGGTTGTTTTTGGAAGAAATTTCGTCAATTGAAGTTTCTTCACAACAGTCCATTGGTTGTAGATCATGACTTCTAAATTTTCTCTCTCTCGATATTTCCAGACATATCAACCATACTAACAAATATTCTAATTTGACAAAAGAAGAAACAGATGCCCTGCACTCACTGAAAAGCAGAACAGACATAATAATTAAGCCTGCAGATAAGGGTTCCGCTGTTGTCGTTATGAATAGGGAAGACTACATTAGTGAAGCAAGTAGACAACTAAGTGACGCTAGGTTCTACCAAAAACTGGACCATGATCCAACGCTGGAATATGCAAAAATCATCACTAATGTTATTGACGAGGCGTACCAAAGCGGACACATAGACCAGCAAACCAAAAACTACTTAAGCCCAGAAAACCCAAGAGCAGGTAGATTTTATCTTCTACCCAAAATCCACAAACAAGGAAACCCTGGCAGACCTATAATCTCAGGTAACGGGCACCCCACAGAAAGGATATCAGAATATTTAGATCATTTTATGAGACCACATGTCCACAAATTACCATCATATCTTCAAGACACGACAGATTATCTCATAAAAAGCAAAGCTAGTGAACCATTACTGCCAGATACATTACTTGCTTCCTTAGACGTCACATCTTTGTACACCAACATACCGCACAACGAAGGGTTACAGGCATGCAGCGAAGCATGGGAAACAAGAACTGTAAACAATCCACCCACACACTTCTTAATCCAACTCCTGGAGCTTGTCCTAAAACTCAACAACTTTGAATTTAATGAAGAAAACTACCTACAAATCAATGGAACTGCAATGGGTACTAAAATGGCCCCTTCGTATGCTAACATTTTCATGGGAAAACTTGAGGGAAAGCTCTTAGCATCGGTTGAGCGTACACCATACCAGTGGGTACGCTTTATCGATGATATAGAAATGAAGTGGCAGTATGGAAGAGAAAGTCTGGATGACTTCATTTCAAAGGCAAACAACTTCCATCCTTCAATAAAATTCACGGCAGAAATTTCCAACTCAAACCATGTTTTCCTGGACACAACAACCAGACTGGTGGAAAACAAATTACACACAGACATCTACTCGAAACCAACCGACAAACACCAGTATCTTCTCCCAACCAGCTGTCATCCAAAACACTGCATTAAGAACATTCCATATAGCCAGGCACTAAGGATACGCAGAATTTGCTCCGACGATGAAAGATTCCTAGAAAGGTCTGAAGAGCTGGCTAAACATTTAATTTACCGAGGCTACGACAAAGACCTGATTGCGGAGGCAATCCAAAGGGCCAAACAAACAAACCGTGATGACCTACTCAGATATGGACAGAAAGAAAAGGTTGATAGGATACCATTTATTCTGACCTATCACCCAGACAATCCCAAAGTAGGTAAAATCATCGCAAACCACTGGCCAACCGTGCAATCGTCAGACATACTAAACCTAATACTTCCGAACAAACCTGTAGTAGCTTACCGGAGACCAAAAAACCTAAAGGACATCCTAGTCAGGGCCAAGCTAACAACAATCGCTAGTCAAAACCAACCTAGTCAATCTGGACCCTGTGGCGATAAAAGATGCAAAACCTGTCAACATATGATAGAGACCAAGACATTCACTAGCACAGTGACTAAAGAAAAACTAAACATACATGGTTCACACAAAACGTGCAAAACAGAGAATGTGATTTATCTCATCACATGTAAGATCTGTGGCCTTCAGTACGTGGGAGAAACTGAAAAGCTACACATAAGGATAAACCTTCATAGATCTGATTGGATGACAAAAAAGCTGTACAGAAGCCCGGTCGCAGAACACTTCTCCTCCCCTGGCCACACTTTCAGTGATATAATACTTATCGCTATTGCCAACAACCACAGCTGGAGTTCCGAAACCAGGAAGGAAAAGGAATCATACTGGATACGCCGCCTTAGAACATTGAAACCAAGCGGTCTAAACCAAGAAGACTAGAAAATGAAAACTATGCACTAGTAGAATTTAACATTTTCTAAATCTTCTTATCCTTCAATTTTTACTATAAGAATAACCGGTATAGAACCAAATATCCGGGATATAATCTGCGTTACATATGTACACAAAGTAAAAATAGATGTCGCTTTGGCTTGTAGACTTTTAGGGAATTATACAACGTTTTCAGTTTCCGCAACTAGTCTATACAAGCTGGTTGTATTTATAGTTTTAGCTCATGTGAAGATAGAAATGTAGAGGTTTACAAACGCAACGTTTTTGTGTTTATTTGTTTGTCGTAACTATGTTTTGTATTTGCCTTTGAAAAAGACTCATTAAGAGTCGAAAGCGCTTAGGCTACTTAGTTACTAGTTTCGTACTGTTCGTCGTCAGTTTATTGCATCTATATATATATATATATATATATATATATATATATATATATATATATATATATATATATATATATATATATATATATATATATATATAACAATTGTTTATGATAGGCAAATCTTAATGATCGTACGATAGGGAGATTTAATGGATAGTAATTATTGCAATTAAATAATCTTTGTATGTTAGGATCTAGAATTAGCGGAATTAATAGTAGTATTAACGATGGTGGTGTTAATGTTGGCGATGCTGGTGATTATATTACCAATATTCTATTTTTGATGCAAATAAAAACATCAGCAGCAGTAATTTCATCCGATCATTGAACCTCTTATGCGTTAGTAATAAAGTAAATATTAGTAAATTATTGTTTGCATTTAACTTAATTTATATCTGAAAAATGTAAATGTAGACATTATTTTTGTGGTTAAATAAATGACCAGAAAACAATATGATAATCGGAGCCTGGATATTCAAGATTTTACTGTAATAGCAGTATTAATAGTATGACCAGCAGAATGGGACTGATGTTATATTACATTATTTCATTCAGAACTAAGTGCTATATTTATTTTTGTTGATTGCTTTGTTTAACTGTACTTTATTGCACTTGCTATTTTTAGTTATGAATCAGAATCACGATGATCTTTATATAGATCACCTGATATTCATGTCAGGATCAAAAACCACGACGTGCTCTTATAATCACCTGGGAGAAATAAACATGTTTCTTATTTGTCCTAATTTATCCGTCGCTGAAAAAAAGTATCTCCTTAGGAAGTAGTCACTTGTTTATTTCTTTACTTGCCGATTTTTATTAATGGGAAAAAACTTTTGATGAATGTGAATGAACCGAAGTTGTACAATTCAGTCGTATTCTTAAAACTCATGCGCAATAAAGTTATCGTACAGAAATGTAACGCACATAATTAAATCGACTTACCAACAGATGTTAATCTATATTATTTTTTTCCATTTTTTGTTTGCTATACTTCTATTGTATAAAGTGTATATACATTGAATAATGTTGGGCATTATTACGGTTAGGGTCATGGTTGAAGATATTCATTAAAGAAAAACATTTAAGTAGTATTACATCCATAAATCAGCACTTTTTCGATACATATACCGGATGGATCAAAATGGATTTAATAAATCAGCTTGATAGTAGTAAAACTAGAAAAGAGTTATCCGTTAAAGTAGGCAATGACAAAACCCTATTAACATACCAGTTTATTTATAATATAATATAATATAATATAATATAATATAATATAATATAATATAATATAATATAATATAATATAATATAATATAATATAATATAATATAATCAAATCTTAAAACATTTAAACAAATGTAAATAACAGGTAAAAGTTGTTGTGGATAAAGTAACTACAGACTTGTGTGTGCGTCAAAAGTATTAGTTTTGTATTTATAACATTCTAAATTGAACTTATTTCAGAATTAAAGTGCTTAAAGATATCGTTTGATTTCCTTCCAGTCGACACACAATCATTGATAACATTTCTGATCGTCCTGAGAAGAAGATGATGATAAAGAAGAAACAGTTAATGATGATAATGCCAAGGTCTCCTACGTTAGTGATAACTTATGCTGACCAAACTAAATGTTGATCAATGTAACTGGCCTATGTGAACATCCTTGCATATCTGGAAGTGGCGACAGAACACGTGTGTGTATCGCAGAAATTTGCGATAATTTGATAGGTTTGACTATGTGAACATTAACAGTCATACTTTATGAGATCAAGGAATTTATTCACGCTCTTTTTGTTCGGGCTTTTTAGAGGCTTATTATTTATATTCTTACACAGATACCCCTACCTACAACTGGCACGGCTTACTTAACATCGATCGTATTCACTAGAAATATAGGTAAAATGTGAAAACTAGCAAACATTTTTTAAACTGATCTGAAGAAAAAGCAACAGTGGAAACAAACGTGTTTCGATGATAATATTTTGCGTTACTTTGGTTCAGCTGGACATTATTCAACTAGTTTCATAATTTAATATTAAATCGTTACCCATTTGAGATTCTTTGTATCACATAGTTTTTATTTCAGTGGAAATTTGTTTGATAGATAGAAGAACGAACAATTTCGTTCATTCTGACAGACGGTGTACCTTTCATTTGTTATGCATAAAATATAGTCCCAAACAAATTTGTACTGGTAAAATGAGATTGTACTGTTTTACAAACTATAAATCAAAGAAAAAGCTTCTATCCGAATAAACAGAACATGTTGTAACCACAAAATGATTTTTCGAAACAGAATTATAAATGCGATGTGATGCTGCCACCTTGTCACAGTACAGCAGGCCGACAGTAGAATATGCATGTGCCCTAAAATGTGTGTTTAAAAACGTTACATTGTTGCGATTTTCATGTGAAATAGGATTACCGTATGCAAAAGTCCCACATTTACTGCAATGCATTTGGGACCTGATATTTTGTAGTGCTTGATTTGAAAAAGAGACTGTAAAGAATACGTCAACAAATTTATTTTTGTATCGGATTTACGTCCCATATATGATACGTAAAGATGCTGTGGTTGGATAAAAATCTGTCAGTTAGGAGACCCATGAGTCCAGATTATTCTCCGAACAGAGGTGAGTTTGTTTACTTCGTTAAGTTAGCATTTAAACCACGCTTGTATATACGCTGGATTATATATCTATGTTACTGATATACGCACCCCAAACACCCAACACGCTATCACTTAGTTTTATTCGTTATTGTCGTTCTTGTCTTGTAGTTTTATGCCGTTTTTCTTATGATGATATAAGAAATCATTACATAATGAACCCCTATGGGAGTTAGGCATAACATAATGAACCCCTATGGGAGTAGCATATCCATATTGAGACAGCCGATATGATATTTCCTCATTTTCCATTTGCGAGTCGAGTTAAAACATGGCCGCCAAAAATGTTCATTCAGATTAAAACATTCCAGAAGGCGGGGTTAAAAAAGTTTTCCCACGGTCGCAGCCAATCATTAAAGACATTAATGCACACTAATTTCATGATCTCATCTGGACAAATCAGAATCACATAAAGTGATATGCTCATATGTTATAATATAAAAAATATGAACCTGCACGCACTATAGGAAAACAATACCGACTATGTGATAAATATATATATTTCATTTGTTTAATATGACATTTTGCTAATAAGTATGAGAGACTGTAATAGTAGTAAAGGTAATTGATCTGATCCTATCTTAGGGGCACCCCTGCCCTGTCAAAACATAGTTTTGTCAGAAAATATGTTAGAAAAAGCCTTATCATGTAGCAGTTATCATTTTGAGCTTTCAAAAGCTGCTGACAAGAATGTTAACATAGAACTTTGGGGGGGGGGCAGGAGGTCTCTGAGAAAGGATCATCAATTTACCTTTGCTACTTGGCCTTATTTCAGATGTACTCCTGTAAACAAAACTGCAAGCCTCTTTTGTCATTTTCACAAACTGGACTTCAAGAACCGATGACTTTTTTGTGCTATATAGTTGACAATTCATTCATTGCACTTTCAGGAGCTGATATTCCCTATCTTTAATAACTATTAAATTATGTGTGATTTAGACTAATTTAATCTGAATTTTTAAGCACAAGAATTAATACAGTTTCGTTGGCTGTGTGCTAAGATCATGTACAATTTCCATAAGTAGAATATCCTAATAAATGTCAGCCACAGTTCATAGACGTAGCATGAAAGATGCTACGAATATACACATCTTTACCTTACACCAGCCACACTCTCGGAACATCATGATATCTGTGGAGAGCCTCCTTTCTGAATGTCAAGTTCAACGAGACAATTTTGTATGCTTGTGGGATAAAGAAACATACTTCCCCCAGCGAATTTGTTTGTCTACAACTTTTTCAGTTCATTAAAGTTGTTTTCTATCACTGATTCCTTTAATCTTGTGATAATTGTGATGAAGAACGCCATTGAAAACATATGAAATGCTAGACATAGCTTTAAAAGTTTTTGTATAAAGCAATTTGATAAACCATTACCGTTGGTATTTCAAATTATGATGCGGCCATTGCGCATTGATAGGAATATATAAATATTGTTTCAACATTAGATTATGTTTCGACATTATATGTTCCTTATTCTTTGCTGAATGCCCACTGATTAATCATTAGTCACACAATAAAATAATGGTAACATATATTAATAATCCCCTTCTTGTAAATTAATTAACATGGTACACAATTTCATTGAAATCCATACTGCTTACTCCTTGATCTCTTGATCTGTCTAATGTATAAAGGGTAGAATACGTGTTGGAGTGGGAGGAAAAAGAAATCTAAACTTGTACCAAGTAACCTACAAGATCATGGGTCTTAGTAACGATTAGGTGTGCACCATTCTATGGGATTTTAATACAGTGTTCCCAATACTAACGATACAAATTTGGAACCCACTGTCAGGATTGTACACTATTAATAAGGGTGTAAAACGGATTATTTAATATTAAAATGTATGTAAAACGGATTAGTTAATATTAAAATATCGCAGGGACACCTTGACCCCACACTATGCAATTTTTTGTCATGAAAATGTTACACGTTCTCCATAACAATGTTGCCACTAGCATTCATTTTAATTGTTTGCGTCACTAAAGGTTACAAATGGCTACAAAATCTGCATTTTATAAAATATCAACGGAATATCATTGTTCGTGTTGTACCTATGGATACGGACACATTTATTGATCTTATTTATTGACCTAATAATGTAAAGAGCATGTGATCGGTCCAGTTTAAAACATGACTCATGCGTTTATTTGTTTATTTCATATATCATTGATAAGCGTGCCTTTATAAATCTCTCACCGCACCGTAAACTATCCCACATTGCTGGAATCTTGTACCCACTTAACGTCTACGGTAAGATTCCTGGCTCTTTATATTTTTCTTTAAACTAGAGAAGACTTTTAAAGCTAGTGATTACCTATAGTAGTTATAGTAGGTAATGTTGTTGTAAGTCTAAACACTGGTTTCTGTATGTAAAGTGTATGTTGCGTATGTTCAACTTGTTACATAGCTTATAACTAATTTAAGAAATAAAGAGTGTTTTTATGTAAATGTATTCAACTTGATGTCACTATGAAAGATCTAAGTAAATTAAAGTGCATTTGTGAATATTTTGAACTATGGATGCTTTTACGAATTTAACGAGGTTTCTTTAATTTTTTTAATTTTTTTATTTTTTGTAAAGATTATATTAATTAGAACGACTACAGAATGTTTATCGGCCTTGTTCTGCTCGCTTTGGCGGTATTGTCATCTGAGGCTTATCGATGTTGTGTACCTACGCTGTGGGAAGCCAATGAGGGGATGATGATGGCAAGTTCGGTACACGGCAAGAGCTCTTTAGAGGAGGTAGCATAACCATTTGCTTCGTATTTGAAAATTAAATTGTGATACATAGGCCCACATTCAACATCAAAACCAAAGCTATCTTATCTGGAGATAGTTCTTAAACTTTTTGTATAACCATGTTGTCTGTCATAGTCATTGTTTGTGATAAGTAACTGTCTGTCTCTATATGACTGAGGAATGTAAATATTACCATTTGTAATAACTGTCAATTTACTAATAATTATATGCGACAATGCAAAATCTCGTTTATCATATAGAAGTACAAGAATATAAAACATTTTAAGATTCTTAATTATTGAAAAAGTCGGTATTTCTGCAATGACGTATAATCCCCTTGTAACACACTGCCATGACTCCGACATAAAACTATGTAAAACTATATGTATGTATGCATGTATGTATGTATGTATGTATGTATGTATGTATGTATGTATGTATGTATGTATGTATGTATGTATGTATGTATGTATGTATGTATGTATGTATGTATGTATGTATGTATGTATGTATGTATGTATGTATGTATGTTTGTTTGTTTAGCCGTTCTTTGTACAAAGATTAGATAGATATATGGTGCCATGTAAAACTATAATTGACGAAAATCGTAGGAAGATAAAACCATTCCAAATAAATGTATACATAAAGCAGAACAATATGAAAAATAAGAGTGAATGTTCTGCAGATTCTGTAAAAGGTATCTATAACAAAAGATAAATGTTAAACATTTAAAATGCTTTTTCAAGAAAGAAATTTTACGGAAAGGAAAACGCACGCAAATTCAAATATTATAATTCTGTGTAACTTTAAAGTTTTGTCTGGCTACCCTATTTGTTTGGCACACTGATAAATACAGTTTGTATCGTGTGATGAATTTATGATTGAAAGGATGCAGCGTATACAATTTCTGTTTTATTCAACTTTGTAAGCACTTTACCCGTGTCTCCTTCGATGGAAATCAGAAGATTGTAGCTGTTGTGTATCTGTCTGCACCAAATCAAAACAAGCGGATAGTCCAGGATTTTTCAAAGGTATCATCTTATCAGACTATAAGAAATATTTCCTTATTTTCTCACACAATTTAGTAATCCGTTAGCTACATCAATACACCAATTTTAATTCGACTGATTGTAGTTGTGTGCCAGAAAGATGGATAAGCAATTCAATTGGTTGATCATGTATACAAGTGATAGAATAGAAATAAAATTATATTTGTTTCATCAGGAGATATCCATACATTGAAGTTTACTTGACGTACGACCTTGTGAACGGAGAGAGAGGTTGGGGGCTTTTTTTGCATTTGGTTGCATATGCTCCATGAAGTGTAAGCTTTATTCATTTTTGCTGTGATCTTTTTATAGATGACACAGTATTCCATTCAAGGAACGGAGTGCCATAAATCCATTTTATCTGTACCATGGGATCCTTACTGTATAGCAGGTATGCATAGACAGGTTCATGTCAGATATATCTCATATATTTCTGTATTATCACACCTGCTAGGTACCTATCACCTTTATCACACTCATTCAGTGTGTCAGATATAACACACGGACGGAGCCAATAGGAAATGTTAGACCATCTTACAATGTATTAGCAGATTTATCCATATTAATCATTCGGTCTTTGTTTCCTTGATAAGAGCATTTTCAGATACATGCATGACCTTCAAGAGAAAAGAACATAAAGTCAAATATGAAAAATTTACAGTAAAACAGGTTAGTTTAAAAATTTGAAATAAATCTTAACAGTTGAGCACAACAAAAGGGACGCATATAAGAACTAATTAGAAAATGATGAAATAAATAGAGGATGTTGTCTGCAAAAGCATAGATTGACACATTATATTAATTCAGAAACATGTGACATGTGTACATGAGCATATTGCATTTCATATATCATTTGGGTATTTCCCTGTAATGAGAATCTTAAATTATTAGTTTTGTCCCGTAGTTGGGTCCCATAACGGTATCGGACACTAATTATTTTTCCATCTTTTGGTTTTGGAATAAAAAATAGAACACTAATTATATTAAGATCTATCTATTGACTTGTAAATGGATTTATTGTCTCCATTATACATTTTTTAAACTTCAGTTTATTGACAAAACATTACAACAAATTATTTACCTTTACAAAATTACAGTTTGCACTATTTGTATATTTTCTTTGCACAAAGGTGAGTCAGTAGTCTCGGTTGATACTATGGGCCAGTCTATTTTAGCCTTTGGTTACAGACCGATTCATTCATAAAACTTCTCATGTGAGAATCGATGCAAAGCAAACTGAACATCTTAGCTGTCATAAAGACTTCTTACTGTAGTATAAACCCTGCCAGGTAACGTTTTAAGTATCCAAAATATCATCTTTGCAATATAAATTGATGAAAACAGGGGTTGTATAAATTGATTCTTCTTATTTCATGATGCTTATCGGTGTTTATTTCACGCATGCTCAATGGAATGACAAACATCAAGAAAGCAAAGAAAAACATGAGACAATTTTAAAATTTCTGTATTGGTTCATTTGCATACATCTATAATATTGAAACATTCAAGCATTTCTTGTAAAGCAGCATTGATTCATATCATCTGCCTCATTACATAAGTGTTTGTTATTATCATTGTAAGTGCACCAAATATCACCAAAGTTAGTGTAGTGCAAATTTGTGACACAGGTTCGATTCACAAAACTGTACAAACTTGATGTTCGGTATAGTTATCAGATTACTAATTATTTTGCAGTCAAAGAACCAGAATATCACCGATATTAGTGTAGTGCATACATAGTGTCTAAGGTTATCGGCTTTAGAAACTATAAACTAAATGATGATATGGTATAGATATGAGACTACTAATTGTTTGAAGCCTTAGAACCAGTCTACAGGAGAAGAATACAAAAAAAAAAAATAGTAATAAATAAATTTAATATGCATCCATTGGCTTGTAAATGTATTTAACTTTTTCTATTTCATACTTCACAAATTTCAGTCTATTTACAATAGTTGACAACAAAAAGGTCTATTTTTATTACGATATCTTGTATTTAATTTTCTACTGAAAAAATAAAATATGGACTCTTAATGTGGGGCTATGTTATCAGCTGCAGACCTGGGTGGACGATATTCTGCAGCACGAAGCGCACGAAAATGCCCCAAATCATCTATTTTTCAGGCTGAAAACTATTGTACTTCGAATGAATGAAGCATATGTGGTGTTTATGCCAATCCTATGAAATACCTTTCACTTTATATATGATCACATTGAGTTCGATGTGATATGAATTAGTGGATGTTACGTATCGGCTCGTTTAAAGTAACAGAAAAAAATAGTTTTGACAACAAGCTTTGTAAGTTTTAACACAGATAATTTTATTTTACTCGAAAACATGGTGAGAAAGGAGAAATATAAAACAGGACTACGGTTTGTGAATAAAAATCCAAAACATTTATCCTAGAAATGTGAATATATATGAGTCAAATTAATAAAAAGTTCTAAATGAGTCTTGTTTGAAACTCAAGTTGTTTCCAATATGGAGGATGGTGATTTCAGATGAAGTCTTTCCACAAATGTTCATCATTTCACGTTAAACCACAATTTGTACTGTACTGTTCCAATTTAGAATGAATTTCGTTGAACGTTTTTTTTCCGAAACCACTTGAATAGGACTCCAGGTAATAAATTATTGTTCACTCGGTAGATTAATTCATATAGCTTTCATCTATGACAAGGCGCATCTCTAGATTTATTGATGTAATGAAGATTTACTTTTTCCGGCACAAGAAAAATATACACTTCTTCTTCAAGGCATGTTATACGACTCACCCCAGCATAATGAATATAATACCTTCTTCTCAAGGCATAACATACAATTGCCTACGACACAGCTGAGGGATATTATTTGACTATTTCACAGGAACCTAAAAGTCTATTTAAACTAAACTGAGACGTCATTACATACTGCATGCGCACGGAGTAAAAGTGGTTATTTCATCACCTGACAATCGTATTTATATGATATAAACACATATACTCAGAAAAGACCTTAGCCACAGCCACTCGTTTTCGTCTTTTGTTTATCAGACCCGGCTATTTAAACAACTTTTACTAAAGCCAAGAAACATATTTACGTTCTAAATAAACAAGACCCTTACGAAAATAATAGTTCAAGTGAACGATAATCATCATCACAAGAAAACTCAAAGATGCAAAAATTAAATAAAAAGAATTCAGATTTTAGCACACAAGTAATTAAAATACATGGTCGTAATATGGTCCAAACCCTAGCTAATTTTAAGTTCTTTGCGCCGCGCACTAATATCACCAGAATATGACCTATTCAGAAATTTGCATCTTTCATGATGGACAGTGTACTAGATTAGTATTTCAATTAAGGTTAGTAATAAAATGCTTTGATATTAAAACAATAAGATGTGATTATCTAATGCAAAGCAGGTCAAGGTGTCTTTAATCCAGGTGACTTTAATCCAGTGTAGTTTTCAGCAGCTTAAACTCGACACATTAGATGATGTCTAAGCGGAGGGCTAGACCAAACGTATCCTACCAGCAAAAATCACTGGAGAGTTATATCGTATTAACATCAGATCTTTCGGCATGTTGATGTAGATCGGTGTAGGTCCGTGTAGTGGTGGCTACATGTATAACAGATAAAGACACCAGGACTAGGTGTTGAAAGACGTTATGAAATTTTACAGTATGCGCTCTTTATTATTATTGTAGTTGAGAAACAAACTGAGGAATTAATATAGGTGTGAAAAAGCCAAACACGGAGAAGAATAATAATCACGTTTTATTCTTTAACGTCAAACGACTTTTTCATGTACGTGAATATCTTTGTTAATGAGTCTCTTCCAGTGATGTCTAACTCAGAAGCCCGTATGGGTCAGGAAATTCACAAGGAATTCATTTTAAATATACCCTCCAAGTGTACGATAACCATATAGCTCGTGTGTAGAGAAACAGTGCTATTAAAAGACACTAGTAACGTATGAGAAATATTTGAGTGTGGAAAATATGATTTGGGATCCTACAAAGTTCCCCAAGAAAAAGACTTTTGCCTCTATGAATCTCGACATTTATTAGTATCAACCCTAGCATAGAATCGCTATATCCGAATGAAATTGTTTTTGTTATCCCAGAACTTTCAATGCAATACAGTATGCGCTCTTCATTGTTTTGTAGTTTAATTTCTTTTTTAGGAATTGCTATAGTTTAGTATCCATTGAGTTCAGTTCTCATTGTTCATAAAATAGTGTTTGAAGACTTTGTTTGAAATGATAGCCAGATCTCGCTCTACAATAGGCAGTACAAGTTGTTAATTACCTGCATCACTAACCGGACACGTGATCCCTCCTGGAGATGCAGATTTGACACGTTAAACTCGCCTGCTATCATATGATAAGTTTTAATAAGTGTATTACTTTATTTAAAGAGAGCAAAATTACTGTCTACCCTGTATATGTTAATTTTAATCACATACTCATACTCAATTGCATCAAACATTATCTTGAACATTCGGTTTTAAATAAATTGTTTTATTCCAGGGTATATATATATATATATATATATATATATATATATATATATATATATTTATTTATATATATATATATATATATATATATATATATATATATATATATATATATATATATATATATATATATATATATATATATATATATATATATATATATATTTATTTATATATATAATTTACATAGAATTGGTTTGCAGAGAATATCGAAAGATTGAAGAAGCAGACAACAGAATTGAAATATATATATATATATATATATATATATATATATATATATATATATATATATATATATATATATATATATATATATATATATATATATATATTACAGACCTTTCATGTTTTACTTTAGTTCCTCTTCTAATCATTCCTTTAAAGACTGATATAGTTTGCATCAAATAAAGGCTAGAAAATGTACATGCTTACAATAATGACCATGTTTCTGAATTTTAAACATTTGCATTCACTTATGTCTTTTTCTGATCAGTCATCAATATGAAATGCAGAAGATGCCTAGCTCAAAAATGGAGGAAGGTTTTGTCCGTTGATGATTTTACTCCATTAGAATTTTAATTCCAACAGCAAACATTTCCGCCTTTTTCAGATAATGCTACCCTTCTGCAGGACTTTTACTACGGCACGCCTGAAAATCGACTTGACGCTCAGACGTTTTCCACCAGTAGGTTTGGCCTCAATGGATACTTCACCGTGACCAAGAGGGAGTGTGTTCCTATAGCCCTTACTTTGATGGGAACCGTTTCCGGAGGTAAGAGCAACCTTTGCCAGTAATATAAGATAATACGATTTTAAATATAAAGATTTATTCTTTAAGGTAGTTTAAACTGAAAAGGATATCGAAAAGAGACAACACCGTCAAATGGTGGTAATGCAACATTATCCCAAGACATCGATGAAACAAGATGAGCAGTTTTAGTTGCTAGAGGTATATTACACAAAAATTACTTTCTCCTAATGAAATCCCGGAATTTTGTCGTAAATTATTCATTAGGCTATATGTTTAGGTACTCGCAGTTTTCAAATTAAGCTGGTAAAACCGACGAACAAATAATAGATTCTGCAGTATTTTTCAGAATCGCTTAAAAATGTTTCTTTCACATTTTGAATTTTAGTTTAATTTCCAACTTTATTTGTTTCAATATATTATCTCATATTCTCATCTCACACGCACATTGTGTAAAATCTCTTATTTTTTTGAAGCGTTGTTAGTAGTTTCTAAACTTAAAAAAACTCTTGTTTACTGAAAGGAAATATTAGCAAGTGTAATGAAAATACATGCACATTCAAGATTAAGAAAAGGAAAGACGTATCAATGTTTGCACTAAAGACAATAAGGACTGCAATGTTAACGCTTCTAGCAAGTTTTCGACACGTGCTATGTCTGTAGCAAACCTACTCCCCGACCACGAACAAAAAAGAGACCCAATAAAGAAAGAATAAAAAATATCAAAAAGTATTTGGATGTTCAAGTATCGGTATAAATGGTCAGTTTGCATAGCTGCTATCGTTGAAACTCTCACATTTTAAATTTCAGTGGACAATTTCTGGGTTTTCGGCATGTCAAATTTCACCATGGGAATACAAGATCCATCTTTTTTCAATGTGCCAGACACCTGCACGTAAACGGTAATAACAATTCCTGAATCGTCAAGATGTTTCATAAGATGAAATTTAATTGGAATCAATTGGTCAATGTCATAATAAGTAAGAGGTGATCTTTTATCTCGATAATGTACTAACATAACAGGTACCATATGAATGACGTCTATGAGAACGGCTTAAACAAAAGTTGAGTTTAAACAGTTTTAATGTATGTATGTATGTATGTATGTATGTATGTATGTATGTATGTATGTATGTATGTATGTATGTATGTATGTATGTATGTATGTATGTATGTATGTATGTATGTATGTATGTATGTATGTATGTATGTATGTATGTATGTATGTATGTATGTATGTATGCATGCATGCATGCATGCATGCATGCATGCATGCATGCATGCATGCATGCATGCATGCATGCATGCATGTATGTATGTATGTATGTATGTATGTATGTATGTATGTATGTATGTATGTATGTATGTATGTATGTATGTTCTTTCTGATAAGCAAAGGTTGATAATTGCTAACTGTGCCCTCGTAATCATGCAAGACATCATCCATGATCCTTTAAAGGAAAAAGTTGAAGAGCGTAGGAGAGAGCATACATCCCTGTCTGACTTCAACTGTTGTTCGAAACAAATCTCCTCTGCTGTCATAGATAAAGTCAACACTGGTTGTGCGCCTCGACACATCCTCCACAGCATACTGTATGGAGGGTAACGCCGATTAAGCCAAACTGATGACAGACAACACAAATCGAATCTGTGCAGAAATAAACGTCATTGGACAGAAGCTGGAAAGGGTCACAAGGTTGAAGTACTTGGGATCAATTATCACATATGAGGGCTCCAAACCAGAAATACTTTGTAGTATTTCCCAGAGAACAGCAGCAATAACAACGTTGAGACCAATATGGAGAGATACCAACATTGCTTTCTGTTTCAAAATAAGGCTAATGCGCTCGATTGTCATATCCATCTTTCTATATGCTTATGAAAAATAGACGCTCGCATCAGATCTACAAAAGAGGATTTAAACCTTCGAAATGAGATGCTACCGCAAATATCTTGGGCATCTCATACCTTGACCATGTAACCAACGAATAAGTTCACAACAGGATCAAACGAGCCATCGGATCCTATGAAGACCTCTTGACCACTGTACAAAAGCATATATTGAGGTGGTATGGTCATGTGTCAAGATCATCTCAACTGGCAAAAACAGTCCTGCAAGGCACAGTGGGAGGGTGCAAAGAAGAAGCAGACAGAAAATAGAGGTGGGAAGACAACATTAAGGAGAGGACAGGCATGGGATTTAGAGATTCCCAAAGGGCATTTTAGAATTGGGAAAGATGGAGAGAATTAGTTGTAAAGTCAACTGTGTTGCCCCAACGACCTCTTGGCTTAAGTGATTGATGATGATGATGATAATGATGATGATGATGATGATCATCATCATCATTATCATCATCATCATCATCATCATCATCACCATCCATCCATTCATCCATCCTTTCTTCCATCCATCCATCCATCGGAGGGAGTGAGGGAGGGAGCTATGTATGCAGGCAGCCAGGTAGATAGGTAGTTGTGTATTTTGGTAAGTCGGCGGGAGGATGTTGTAAAATGCACCATGTGTATGAAGATCGGTCAATCCACCGTCTTTCCGTAGCCACAACTCCCGACCCGCTTGGCTGAAATTCTAGGTCAGGTTTAGCGTGGGTTATGGGAAAAATGCATAAAATAAAAGTTGGAGATTTCTAAGTATATATCTCTGAGAGTCTGGCAGGCTGATATCAGTATAAACGGATGAAACCATTTCCATGTCCAATATAGAAGTCGGACATTTAGAGCAGCAATTAGGGTTATATTAGTAATCTCCTTTGGAAAGAAGTTTGTGAAAAGTATTTATTGGACATTCTTCGTATTTATTTCAGACAACTTCAGAACTCATTGCATCTTTTGGGAGAGTACGTCGATCTTTCTTCGAAGTTTGACGAAGCACCTCGAGCCTTAACGCATTTTGGCTATGTTAAAGCATTTTATTTAATGCGAACATATTTTAAATTGTGAAAAGTTATATTCAAAATGAAAATATTCCTTTAGTTTTCCTGCGAGTATATTCTACCTTATCTAATTTACCAGTGTTGTTTGAGATTTACTTATGCTGGTATTGCATCGCTCTCCAGTATCGTGACAACAAAGACACTGTAGAATGGAATCTAGAATACATGATTTGTCAATAGATCAATGTAGTTACTGAAACATGAATCAATGTATATATTTTAAATTGATATTGGCATGGAAAATGTAATACATTCATTTTATTATTCAAACTTAATATACATGGTACATTTTATGTGTATTTTCCGTACTTTTCTTGAACACACACACACACAAAACATTAAGTGCAAAACAATTTAGTTTTATTTATTTTATGGGTGTATATTGCATAGCGTCATGTTAAACTAAAGTAGTCTGGACTATATCGCACCCTTTATTCAGACTGACAGATGGGGTTATGTCAAATATGTTCATATTCTTCACGTTCGACTCGATGGCACCAAACTCGACAATTGCCATGCAAGTAAATGAAGACAAATACCAACAATATTTCCAAAATATTCTTCTATGAAAATAATATTGGATTTTTGCAAAATTGTACCGTTTGACTGTATCAGCTACGGCCATGTATTCATGATTTTGTTCTAAAATAAATCTGATTTGAGTATACGATAGAACAAAGTAGTCTTTGCTACATGGTACCCTTACATGAGAAAGACTGATGGGTGACGTTTAAATGAATATAGATCTTTCACTCCAGTCGAGATGCCGCAATATTAGAAAAATTCATTGCTCGGAAATGGAACTACATACCAACGAGGTCTATCAAATATTTCATAATTAAAATACTTTGGGATTTAATTTTTCTTTATTAAATCGACCACTTTTGCGAAATGGGTACAGTTTGACTTTCTCCAATAGATTCTTGCTCACATGATTTTCTCAAAAACTTTTCAAAATATAATTGTACCTCCTTTGAGCAACATTTTTGAAGTTGTATTTCTTTAAACATTTTTTTTGCAAGCAACAAATATCAAGTAGACAAAATAGGCGTGTTTGACTAATTTATGTTAGCTCGAAACGGATATTTAAAAAAATCGTATCGTTCCTTCTATTTTTTCAGAGACACAAAATGAACATGGCAATACAATTATATTTCAATAAGCTATATATCTCATATTAGATTTTCATGTCTATATAAATAGTACTTGGACTATTTTGGAATGCATTGTCATTTGGTCTACAGTAGCATATCTAATATTATCGATTCAAGAAGAATTATGACAATGTGCATACAGTTATATATCCCGTACTGCCGATTCATGGAATTCGACGTCACTCAATAGCAATTGGCATATCCTGTACTGTCGACTGGCACAATGCAATGCCACTTAGTAGAAGTGACGTATCCAGTACTGCCGATTCCAGAAACGCAATGCCACTCTGTAGATAGTGGCATACTTCTTTATGTCGATTGGTCCAATGTGATACCGCACTCGAATAGTTTGCATATCCCGTACTGTCGATTAATGAATCTCAATGTGGCTCTATAGAAAGTGACATCCCGTACTGTCGATCGATGAAATGCAATGTCACTCTGTAGTAAATGGCACATCCTGTGCTGTCGATTGGTCGAATGGACTATAGTAAATATCGTATCAGTCGACTGCTCAAACTGCAACAAGTGGTATTACCTTCAATTATATTGCAGGGAAATTCATGCTGCAATCACGATATCAACGTAGGCTATAGTTGTGCTGTCATGAATTTGTAGGCGTTCACAGCTACCTTAGATATGACTCAAAAGTGAAGTGCTCTGTACAGATAGGGCATTTATATTAGGAATGAATAAATGGATGAAAATGTACACCGATGACTGCCATCTAAACTAAATAATTATAAAAACAGGATAGATGAGTTTTGACAGATAACAAATAAATGACTGACAAAAACGTGCATAGGTTTTCCTTGTAATCCATCGTAAATGAAAATTTCTTTTGTCATGGAATTCGATGAATGCTAAGTTAAAGTCAAACTCCAGAGGAATTGAGAGAGAGAGAGATTATTAATTATTAGAGTAAAATATTTTAATTCTTTAATAATAATTACACAATCTACAAACATTAATATTTACAAAAGGTAAGAAAACAATCTTATCCCAAGATATAATGTAAGTATGATAGGGTATTACATTATTACAAACCAAAATAAATGTTAATGTACATTATTACATTGCATCTACTTGTGTCAGAGTTTTGCATAATTCGTTGATAATGACTTATTCTGTTTTCTGAAGAGAGAGAGAGAGAGAGAGAGAGAGAGAGAGAGAGAGAGAGAGAGAGAGAGAGAGAGAGAGAGAGAGAGAGAGAGAGAGAGAGAGAGAGGTAGTATGCTAGGTTAACGAAATTTTAAATGTTGCATCAGTAGGACGAAATGTGTCCAACTGGACAGACCGAATTGTGACACTTACCATAGTGGTATATACTTTCAACTACTATGAATATACTGTAGTTTCTGTAAATCTCTGCAAACCATTAAGTGAAACTCATATGGCATGTTTGGCACATCAGTAAATTCTTGGGCCTATTTTCGGTTCCCATTAGGTTTTCAGTTTTCTTCTTACAAACTCCTCCTGTATCAAATCCCTACAATGTCACAACACAAATGAAAAGAAAAATGAACCCATACTGCGTTTTCAGATCAACTTTGGCAACGGCAGGTAAAATCTCTTCTAGAAGTTCAAAGGCTGCAATTGCATATTCTTACAGGACACAGAGCCAATGTGGTTCCCAGACGAGGCATGAAATACCTTCTGCTTGTGTGCTTTGTCATGCTAATACGATCAGAGCATAAAAGCGAAGCCATGATGTCTAATGAAAACAACAAATAATTTATTTGCCAAGAATACGAAGTGAAAATTCAAAAGATGTTTTCTATAATGGCCTACAAGTTCATGGCAGCACTGTAAGAGGCTATCTTCATATAATGATGATTAAATTAATTCCCCTGCAGTCTAGTTAAAAAGTGAATACCACTCATTGCAATGTGCGCAGTCGACAGATACGATATGCACTATATTGAATTCATTAATCGATTTGAAATTAATATACGACTTTCAGTATTTTTGTTCTCAAACAATGCCTTGAAAATTGCTAATACCCTCTCAATATTTTCCAGTGTCTTAAAGAAACTGTTCTATCCCATTCAATATCAATTTTGGAGACAGTGCATTTCTATATTTGCAATTTTCATCGTAAATTAAGTGATTTTACACGAACAAAATAAAAGCGCGACTGCCGAGTTCATGAAGTATGTGCTACTGTAGGAACCGATATTCATTTCTTTACAAAACAGACATAATACACTCTTGTTTTGGTAGTACATTCTTATAATCAAAGGGAAAATAGGATACTCCTCGTCAAAACGCGTATGGATGGAAAGGAATACGTTGTACTCAGCTGCAGACCCATCACACATGTTATTGGACAGGGACTAAAGAAACTCTTTTTGCATGTGTCTACTTCTGTAAATATATAAATCAATCGATCTTATCGAAATTGACAGACTCTGATATTTACTTTGGCCCATGGAATATTCATTGATGAGGAAAAATGGCATATGCATAAGCTTGCAAAAAGAAAAATATATGATACATACATACATACATACATACATACATACATACATACATACATACATACATACATACATACATACATACATACATACATACATACATACATACATACATACATACATACATACATACATACATACATACATACATACATACATACATACATACATACAATGCTGAGCCATGCTACCTTATTGTTAAGCTCTCCTGACATACGACGGAAAGAAAGCTGGTTTGAATCATACACTCAAGCAGTCCTGGTCAGTTATCAAAATACGTCCCTGGGCAAGACACTTTACTACAATTGCCCTCTACTAAATAACCTGCATTTGTTGATATGCCATAAAGAACCGAACCAAGCATACACACATCCATACAGAAAAAAAAAACAAAATAAGAGAAAACACACCTGAATAAATGTCATAAATGGTTCTTCGCTCAGGATAATAGCGGTTAATTAGTTTTATTTCATGGCAACATTACCATCATATATTTTCTAATATTACTCATCGAATATTACAATAAAGTCGATCGTTATCAGTACATATTTCTTAAATTATTTGCAATTCATCCATGTTTCTATATGCATATATAAATCGTTCTTGAAGCGTCAAAAAAACTAAATTCTAAAATACATGCGTTATTTCATCAATATACTATTTGTACACGAGTGAAATAGTAATACTATATACGTTTACTAAAATGTCCGATAAACCATTACGTAAAAGATCAGTACATGTCCTTATGCCTCCTTTTCTCATTCCAATTCTCATCTTCGTTCTCAAGCTTAGCATTGTAGACTCTCATTGTTCCTTTTCCTCTTTGTCCTTTTCCTCTTCCTTTTCCTCTTTTATAAGCTTTCTGAGTCTTTCTTCTTCCTTTCTTAAAATATTTATGTCCATTTTTACTCTGTGAGGAATATAACATCCATCTTCCAACCTAACCAACATTTCCTCTAATCCCTCTATCTTCCATCACTTCTTGCTATTTAAGCATTTTTTTGTTGATGTGATTGCTTGCCGTTTTTTTTTTGGTTGTTTATTTAATGTTGAATTGAGCGATTGACTAACGCTGTGTTTGATCACACACAGACGTGAACGAAAACATCCTTTCACACCAACTACCAATATCACATACCAAACAATTTAGTGATATGAGTGCTAACCTAAAATTAATTTTTATACAAAACAACACACTAATACTAACAAAGTTCACTATACTTTCTACCAACACATTGTGGAGAAGGAATGATTTTTTAAAAACAAAAGAAACAGATTGTCAGCTACAATGACGTCAGGTAAGTAAGTTAGTGTTTACAGTGACACTACTCTACTGTCACATATAAAATAGTATTTTTTACAGAAAGAAGGGTCTTTTGCTAAGGAAAAATAAAACACACACAAATGTATGCGTGCACCCACCCACCCACCCACATACACACAAACATGCATACAGAAACACACGCTATTATTTTGTGCAGAACAAATATTTTGTTGAGGAAAATAGAGGTACGCACGAACATAAACAAACATATGCATACACACAAACGTACGCGCGTACACACACATACAAAACTGCACACATGCACGCACATAATTATATGATTGACAACTTGATTAGTCTCTCTTTTCCAGAGATCTGGTTAGTTCTGATAAGAGTTGTTTTTCTTCTAACTCGAAATACACCTGGTTAATGGTGACACCTCCCAGATCGGGCTGCACACACGCATCGCAGACTCCAGTCATTGTTCTAATCGAATGCTGTGGTTGGATGCGAAGAGGCCACTTGAGTGGCTTCAGAACTCCAATCTTCTGTTTGCGGAATTCAGAAGTCTCTCTACCTTGCTATCCTTCATCCTCCCTGTGGATATTTGTGTCTCCTTACTTGCAGGACTCGCTGACGCTCACATTCTTGCAACTGCCTCTCAAATTCTTTTCCCCAATTTTCGATTTGAGGGATCACGGCTATCGGTACCGGTTGTAGCTGTGGCTGATGTTCGTGAGATGATGGCTTCCTCACTTCAGGCTTTTCCTCACACGTTTGCTAATTATGAGAAGAAGCAAGTTCTGTCTTTCATTTTCCTTCTCTTCTTTCTTTAATCTCATCCTCTTCCTCAAGTCTGGCACTTTCTGGAATGGCCTCCATGGTCAACTCTTCCAGGAGTCGCCTGGCATACTCTTAATGCATTCGGAGCTCTAACTATTTGCTGATTCTGTTCATCTTCTTTGAAGTTAATCAGCGAACGATGGGTAGCCAGACTGTCATCATATTTTGAATTATAACGGCTTTCGTACATTACTTACATGCGCCACTGTTTAATTCATGCACCGCATTATGTTAACTACACTTTGGGGAATGGTATAAGTGCCACATTCACCAGATGTTAATGCATTCAAGGAGTGCTGTTAAAAGTCAGGCAGCGGAGCAATAAGTTCCAAGCAACCGGAATGTTAGGCTTTTATAAGTGGGGTCACTACCAGCACACACGTGTTTTACAGTTCTAGAATATGGTGAGTGGGAGTAGTAGCATCACTCACTCACGTTTTTGAGTGATAGTGAGATTGTTATTGGTGCGCGCATTGCACGTTTATAGGTGTCCGGTCGAGGAAAAGGGTGATAGGGACCAGTAAAGGAGACGCTAAGCCGCAGGGTGATGTCCGTTGTTTCCAGGGTATTGGTCTAAAGTTGGTCCAAGAATTTTGAGTAGTATTTTGGATAGAAACTCTGCGATGTTTTTTTTTTTTAAATGTAAAGAGGGTGTGAGTGTAAAGAGGAAAATCTTGTATGACAGTCAGTTAGATACCAGCAAGATTTTTTTTGTCACCTTGTGTGATTGGCTCTGATGGTCCGGGGCTTAGAACGCCTTATATGAGATATTGTTTTGGGGTCTTTTTGGGTGTGCTTTATTTGGGGGTCAATACTCATGGGGTGTTTGGTCTGAGATTATTTGGGAACGTACACTTTGCGTAGATTAGCTTTTGCCGCCTTGTGGAGCGGGGCCTGATGGTCTTTGGACTTTTACCCACCTTATATTGTCTATTTAGTGGACTATTGTACTTCTCTATCCTGGTTTCGCCTTGTATGGCGCTCACTGATGATCCTAGTGTACGGAATCCCTAATTCTATTGAAATGATTGCCATCTTTTGGTTGAGAGTGGTTAATATGACTGGATGAGACGGTTATAGATTATTTGGTACAAAGCAAGAGACGAAAGAAGAAAGGGGGATAGAGGTATAAACAAGTTTGTTTGAGAGCTTGATTTAGGTGTTAGTTTAGTTAAGGCTGTTTATTTTTGTAAGGGAAAGACGCCTTTGCTGATTGTTCAGGTTCGGAGCCAACATATCATAGACGTCAAACCCATGGTTTGAACCGCATTATTAATTATCTTAGGATGTATTTTTAATTCTAAGTTGTTTCATATGATTTGAATTGAGGTAAGGGATCCAGCCCTTGCATAGGCTGAAACTGCTCCTAAGTGGGCTTTAAACCAAAGCAGCCACCCCATCTCGCACCCCCTGGTTAGATCATTTGATGTATCGGCTTTTATTGATTGTCTTTTTTAGTTATCTTTATTTTCCTGACAGGGAATGTTAATGTGGCAGTAGATTGTTCTTAAAGACCGGTTTCATTTAGCTAGTTTATGGTGTTTCCATATGTTGTAAAGTTGGTGTTGTTTTTGTCTATGAATTCCGGATATGTTAAGGGAGATCCGGTTTTTTTGGGAGCTTTGAAATTTATTTTTAGCCAACTGATGTTTAAAGCAGTTATTGAAAATGTGATGGAGATCGTCTATGATTTGGCAGTGGTAGCAGTTGATGTTAGACGTTTTTGGCCCTAAATATTTACCAAAGCTGCTGGCTAATTTTGTTTTTCCCGTCATAATTCGATTTATGAATTGTTGGTCCGAGTTGTTAACTTTTGATGGTTTAATGAACCTATTTACTTCCTTAAGGATGTATATAATTTTCTGCCCTTGGGGGGTATCATTCCAGTATTACTGCCACTTGTTACTAATGTATGCTCTAACTATGCTTTGGGCTTCTGTGATGCTATATTTTAATGATGTCATGTTAGGGTCTCTTAATTTACTTTTAGCTACTTCGTCCGCCTATGCGATGCCAGGGATTCCTATATGCGATAGTATCCAAACAAACTGTACGAGTTATTTTTTGTTGGATAGTTCTTTTAGTAAGTGGTAAGACCTGGACAAAAAACATTTCTCCTGATTTAGTATTGTTAGTTTTTATTGATGTTATAACACGAAGGATGTCGCTAATAATTACTGCTTTTGAGATGTTGTTGTCTAATACCCAGTTTAATGATTCATTGATAGCCCAAAATTCAGTTGTGTATGTAGTACAGTGGTCTGACAGTCTGGTTCCTATTTGTATGTTGAGTTCTGGGATTACCACTACTGCTTCTGTTCTGAGTGGCTCTAGTGTGTTCGATCCATCGGTGTATATCTTAACGAAACTGGAGTAGGTGTCTAGTACGTATATTGTAAAATTTGTTTTTGGTTCGTACTCCTGGTCCAATTTGTTTCCATATTCGGTGACTTTGGTGTTAATCATTGGTTTAAATTTTACCCAAGGGGCCTGGTCAGGGGTTTTGTTTTTCTCAAATAGGCAAGTTTTCCCTCAATTCTAGGATTTGTTTTCCACCTGGTATGTTTAGTACTAGGTGTCTATTAAATGTTTTGTTACACTTGCTATTAGCCGTTTTGGTGGGATGCGTATTTAGATGAAATGTGAGCCTTAGTAATAGTTCTCCAGTGAGTAGTTGGGGTTCATCATGAGAGGTTGAGGGTAGAATGCCATTGCAGACAGCCTGTGCTTTCCTTTGAATAGCATCTAGTTTTTTTCAGCTATGGCTGTTTGGCTGAGTTGTATACTTGACAACCATAGTCCAGTTTCGATCTTATGTGTGCTCTATAGATAGTGAGCATTGTTTCTTGGTTGGATCTCCATGTTGTTCCTTATTGTTCCTGAATTTAGATCTTTGGTGCAATTTGTTATAAGGTATTCAATGTGCTTTTCCAGTCACGATGGCTATCAAAGGGGTACTCTTCTGAATAGCTGTTTCCTACTTTAGTTGTAATCTTTTTGACCTGTGAGAAAGTTTTCAATCATGTTGAACATGTGTCCTGTAATTTCGAAGTTTTTTATTTTGGCAATCAGTCGTTTTGTCCAGACGAGGTCAAATGCCTTTTCTAGGTCAAGGAAAACAGCTATTATATTTCTATCTGTTTTCTTTTGGCGTTAAAGGCTAGTTTTATATCTTTTTAGTTTTAAGAGCTGATCAGTGGTGGACCGCTTGTTACGAAAGCCACATTGATTTATCAAATGTAGGTTCTTACTTTCGAGGTGGTGTTTTAGTCTGTTGGACAATATTGTTTCCATGAGCTTACATATGTTATTAGTGAGGGAGTTGGGTCGGTATGAGCGTATACTGTTTGGGTCTTACCCATTTTAGGGATCGGTACTATTATGGCATGTTCCGAATATTTGGTAGTTTCCCACTATCCCCTATTTGGTTAAGTAATTTTATAATGATTTTTGTAAAGTTGACAGGGATTTTTTTATATATGATGTGATCATTTCCGGGAGACGTTTCTCTTTTGGAACCTGAAGCTAATTCATATTAATATATGGTTATTTCACTGTTTAAATTTGACATTTTGGGTCCTAGGTCCTTTAAGAGAGTTTTGGGGAGTTTTCCACTTTTTGGGTGGGTCTAAGAATTTTTCGGTGTGATTTAGATTATTGTTCATGTCTGATAAGTAACTAGGGATCTTATTAGCTTTGTGTTGGTTATTGTTAGCAACTCTTTTTTTCAGTGGGGGTAGATGAACTGTTATTCTCCGAATTGCTTTAATTTTTATCCTAGACTTGTTTAGAGCTTGACTTTATGCTTCATTTAGAGCAGATACATTGCACGGATTGTTAATTATGTTGTTTTATAATTTGTTTTAGATATTTTACCTTTTCTTTATAAGTATAAAGTTTCCAGAGACCCTAATGTTTTATATTTATTAAGTGCGGCTTTTTGGCCTTGTGTGCAGTTTTACATTGTTCATTCCACAAAAGCACTGTTTGTTTGGACTGGAACTTTCCTGTTTTTGGAAAGCTTAATTTGGCTGCTTCTTGCATGGAATTAATGATTTTGTAATGGAAAATATTTATGTTTATATTTTAGAGTTTGTTGGCATTTTTTGCAGTAGGATGCATCTAAATGTATCCCAATCAGTCTTGTCATGTTTCCATTTAGGTGAGATCTCTATGGGATTATGTTTAATTGTTTATTGAAGGGAGATGATAATGGTGAAATGGTCACTACCTAATGTGCTTTCTTGGTTCACCAACCAGTTAGTTGTTTGTGCTAATTTGGGTATGCATATGGTTAGGTCAATTACGGAGAGGTTGCCGTCCTCGGGTTCGAGTCTAGTTTGGGACCTAAAATTGAGAATGACTAGGTCAGATTCAGCAGTTCATGCCTTCACCAACCTGTCTCTATTATCAGCCCTACCCAGCCCCACCCACCCCACCCCCGTTCATTGTAGGCATTGCAATATCCAGATATTTAGTTTTCCGTTTGATTTTGGGAGATTTGACGGAATGTGTTGATGTTGACTGGGTTACTATTCTTGCTCTGGGATTAGAGATATTGATTATTTATATCTTTGTTTATCCGACTAGGATGTTTTGTTTTTCTAGTGTTTCGATAGAGTCAATTTTAATTGGAACTGCTAGTGTTTCTGTGTAGGCTATGGCGTCTAGAATGTACGTCGCTATCACATCTACCCTTCTCCTATTGGATCGATTTTTAATTATGCATGGGGAGTAGCCTGGGATTTAAGGTGGAAGTTTAATTTTATCCGATAGGTTTGTTTCCTGGAGACAAATTATATCCGTTTTTTTAGTTTTTTTCTTTTTGATTTTGATCTTTTATTCTAGGAGGTTGTTACTTAGACCCCTGCCAAGTCAATTTTTATTGTACTATCCATTCCTGTTATAATATATTAATATTTTGGTTTGTATTTATTGTACAATTTTATTTAACAATATTTTGCTAATATCTTTATTATGCTTTTGATGGTGCCTTCGATCGTGGGTGGACCGGTGGTGCTTATATTTGCTATTACTTTTAGTAATTCCTGCACAACCGGCCATGTTATTTTGTTATTGTTCTCATTTTTGTGGGTAGATGTGCTTCTGCTATTATTGTGAGATTGAATTCTTGGAATTTTTCTCTATTTCTGTTTGTATAGTTTTTTTTATTAGGTATGGTTTTAGTTTCCTTTTTGTGGTAATTTTGAGTGTAATTTCTTTCGAAGAAGTTACTTTGATTGAGGTTTTCTTGTTGGGCACTTCTAGTATTAGCTTGCTTTGTTTAGGGTTTGTTGATTATCTGTTTTCCTTCTGAGTATGGTATTTGTTTATATTTTATAAGGTCAATTATTTCCTTTTCTCTTATTGTATAGGTACAATCAGCTGCCCTGGGATGGTGCGGTTCTCTGCAGTTAGGTCATTTTATAATTGGTATTTTACAATTGTTTTTTGTGTGAATCCTCCACAGTGTTCGCATATAGGTTTGATGCGACCTATGAATACAAAGTGCCCCCAGTGCTGGCATTTGGTGCAGAATCTCGGTCGATTGATAAATGGTTCTAGCCTATGAAATAACCCAGAGGGTATTAATCTAACAAGGGTTGTGATCGGTAAGTCTGATTCTATCACAGCTTTTGTTGATTTTTGTCCTAAACGGGGTTTAATCCTGTAGGCTTTTGTTATGTTAGCTACGTTTCGGAGGGGGAAATGCCTCCATCAGTGCATATGATGTTAGCGGCATGGTTATGTGGATGTTTGTATTTTTCACTGTTAGAGTGATACTGGCGTCTTCTAGATCTCCTCCAATTCAGCTGTCATGTTGAGATCCTTGAAATTTATTGGAGACTCTGCGTTGTACTTTTGCTTTGGTTCTTCACGTGTCAAATTAGTTGGGGTACTGGTTTGATATTTTAGTATTGTAGGGGTAATTCCTTTGATTCCCGAGTTTGCACTGAGGTTTAATTTTCATGTTACTAACGGGGAGATATTAATGATGGTACAGGGATTTGTTTACTGCTTGTTAGGGGTCATTTGTTTTATCGTATTGATTGTCCTAGCTAGGAATTTTCCTACTATTGAATGCCATTTTCTTTGCGCTCCCATTTTGAGACATTTTTGTTTTGAAAATTTGGGTTTTGAGGTTTTATTTAAAGTTACAGTTATCTGACATTCTCTACTTCTTCAGACTGACTGACTGAGACAGAAAAGGATTAAAGTCGCTTATGCTAACTAAAAGTTTTTGTGATTCGTTAATGCTCAATTGGTGAGCTTTTTAATTGATCGGTGTTTCTGGAATGCTGCCGCAAAAATATCGCTTTTATGTACGATAGTCGTACATTTTAATTGTATGTCAGAAGGTGGAAAGGAGGAAGAGGACCCGGCGGGGAAACGCCAACCTCTGCAGACCTACGCTGCAAGACGCACGGTGTGACGTGATTGTATGTCAATTTCTGTCTATTTGTGCTAGTGGACGTTCTCTATCCCCAATATTGTGTTGGCCAACTGTGCAAATGGTCTACATTTCTGAGTTGAACATTGCCTATTTTATCATTGTGTAGTTGGAATTTTGTGTACTGTACTTTTAACGGCAAAATTATACCAATCAGCAAGGTGCCAGCAAACCTGTATTTTCGGGGCCACGCTATGTTAGTATTAGTTGTATTTTTTTATGGATGAGGGACCCCAAAGGATCAGGGTAGCTTTTGTACTGGGTTGTCATCGAATGATGCCTTCAGTTGCTAATGGAAGTGCCTCCCATGTACATAAAAGTAGGGAGTGAGAGTAGAGAAAGGGAGTGATGGTTGGGGATGGTGGTTTGTCAATTTTTTAAGGTTTAGTCATTTTTGTGAAATTTCGATATTTTATGAATTATCCTGACCGCAAATCGGCCAATACATGCATATTTGATACCTGTTTGTGGTTAAATTGTGATATGTAATCTAATGTAGATCATCCAAGGTTGCATGTACAGCATACACTAAGGGTGTACATGAAACTACCATGTTCTTCAAAATCCGGATTTCGTGCATATGAGTTGCGTATGAGAATAATAACACTTTTCTTTTGCAGAGTGTAACGTGTTTCTCTATCCCCAAAAGCGTGATACTTTGTAACGTCTTACTTTTTTGAAATAACGTGTTCCTCTTGTATAAAATATTTAGGATAGGAACGTGTTCCTCTTGAATACAATACTTAGGATAAGGAACGTATTCCTCTTGCATAAAATACATAGGATAAGGAAAGTTCGTCTTGTATAAAATACATAGGATAAGGAAAGTTCGTCTTGTATAAAATACTTTGTATAAGGAACGTGTTCCTCTTGTATAAAATACATATGATAAGGAACGTTTCAAATACGTTACTTATGACACGAATGGCGTTCGATGTTAATATGTTATGATATGCATAGGACTGTAGTGCAATGATCACCTATAGAAAGTACATGATTACTATTGTTACAAATATTAAACGGGGTAGTAGTTGTCACTGATTGTTCCTTTCATAAGGACAACCAGTAGTCAGATGTGCATGGTATAATGATAACAAATCACAAATAGTGTAACCTTGAACTTTAAATATATATATATATATATATATATATATATATATATATATATATATATATATATATATATATATATATATATATATATATATATATGATTCTACCCGCTGTAATATATATATATATATATATATATATATATATATATATATATATATATATATATATATATATATATATATATATTACACGTTTTAAAAAAGACACACAAGGCGCAGCAAGAACATTATAATTAGTTATTTGGGTCACCTCGAAATAGCACGATAAGAGCTACTCATTTAATACATTCAAGCTTTGTTACAGCTTGTCGGTAAGAATTCCCGGATTGCTGTTCGTTTTCCCATTGACCTGATAGGCTTAATCGAGTTCTAACACATTCGAGATTTAGGTGTATGCAACTTTCGATATGCGTTTTCCAAATGATACAACTTATTTGTAGTATCTCATATATTAACTGCATAGGGTACTTGAAATGGAGGAAAGGGAAAACCTGATAAATAGATCGATAGCTAGACAGACAAACAGACAGTGGGACAGATGGATAGATAGATAGATAGATAGATAGATAGATAGATAGATAGATAGATAGATAGATAGATAGATAGATAGATAGACAGACAGACAGACAGACAGACAGACAGATAGATAGATAGATAGATAGATAGATAGATAGATAGATAGATAGATAGATAGATAGATAGATAGATAGATAGATAGATAGATAGATAGACAGATAGATAGATAACCTTGTAAAGCAACAATTTCCTTTGTGCTATTGGAACCAATGAATGAGCGTTAGTCATATCGATGAGCGCACTACTGTTTTGATATCGTAGTCTCAGTGGCACACACACACACACACACACACAGATTTGTTATAGTATCACAGGTAGAATTACCGTCATCGTATAAAACAGCATCAACAATAGTGGTGTAGGCGGAAATTTATATTGCTTTACTTTTGACAGTGAAGGCATTTGTAACTTTATTAATTAATTGCGGAGGGTGCAGGTGTCACATAATGAACAAGAGCCGAGAAGAGAGGAACGGATGCACTACTGGGCCAGAAGAATTTCCAGGAATTTAAGTCTTACGCGTGTATGTTCTTCAAAAAAGTAGCATAAAAGAGTGAAAAGAAACAAACAATGTAAATTGAACTACTAATTTATTTCTCTTGAATAAAAGTGAAAATGAGATAAAGAATTTACGGAATTGAGAATTAAATCCCAAAATAATCAAAGAATTACAGACACAAGAGCTAGTAATTTAAATTCCTGAATACAATTTAGTAGAAGTGCAAAACTGAAGGGGATGATGTGTTTGTGGTAACTTATATAGTGTTCACACACACATCCATCCATACATACATATAAGAGTGTGTGTATGTTTGTTGGTTTGTTGCTATTTATCCTCACTTAAGGCATAACACTGGCTACATCATGTCCAAAAATGGGAGCTAAGTGCCGTTCCAATCCATCGTGGCCACAAATCGAACTCGCAATTACGAAATATAAACACTAACGCTCTCTCTCTGTCTGTCTGTCTCTCTGTCTGTCTGTCTGTATGTCTCTCTCTCTCTCAGTTTCTGTCTTTCTCTTCTGTTACAATATATACTTTGAGCCTTTTGCACACTGATCTGTTTTCGGTGTTAGACTTCTATCAGCTAGAACCAACTGGTTCAAAGCGTTAGATAATAAAACTTTGCCTTCACTAAAGTAACTTTAATGAATAGTGTCCGCATCCAGGTAGATGTTCTTCGTGTCGATCATTTGATACAGTCACTTAATTACAACAGTCTGCAATCGACTGGAAGACAAACCTCTTTTAAACTATACTGAATACAGATTTATTTCAAAAGCAAAAGCTCTTTGCCGCACGTAAAGCCTTCCTGATTGCGCAAGGATATCATAATGAAACTAAAATCGTAAAAATATAATCCTAAGATTCTTGAACTTAAATACTTTGCACAATATAAGTATGATAAGAAAACTGTATATGCTCATCAAATACGGCAAGAGAACACAATGAAAGGACCCAGTTGGAGAAGTTGCAGCAAACATCCTAATTCTAAAAGCAGATCCTGATAGGAGGTTTGAAATCACATGATAGGTTGTTTGAACAAGACTAGGAACGCAGGGAAGACTGTGTCGAGGCTGGCATCTTATTTGGATAATTAGCGTACCTTTTTTATGTGGTTTTCCTCGGAAAATCGAAGGTTTAAAAGAGCTTAGGAAAACTCATGTATGCCATCACGATTAAGAGTCTATGGAAATTATCAACCCAACGCTCTTAGTTTTCACAAGCCTGTGTCCAGTGATAGCCTAAAAATACAAATGTAATCACACTTGTTTGAATATATAATCATATGTAATGTCTGAAAGAATGAATGACTAATCCATGCTAAATTAATTGTCATATTTCGTTATCATTACCGAAATATTATATCATCCTTACTAATGTGTCCAACAACCATTACGTGAAATGGAGAGAGAGAGAGAGAGAGAGAGAGAGAGAGAGAGAGAGAGAGAGAGAGAGAGAGAGAGAGAGAGAGAGAGAGAGAGAGAGAGAGAGAGAGAGAGAGAGAGGTATCATTTTCATACAAAAATCTGGTTGATAGTTAATTTCTAACTATAAAATGTGACCAGGTTTAATTCAAGCAATGTAAGTATGTCATATAGGTAAAGAATTAACTCATAAATACAAGCGTTTTGATCATTTTTATTTATGTTCCTGTTTTTTTTCTCTCCATTTAAATTGTGTAGTATTTAAATGAATGAAATCAGATAAAGAATTCAATCTTGCGGCATTACTAATGGAACACGGATCGTCTCAAGCGACTTAGCGACGGAACATACTGAAAAGGAATGTCCTGAAAGATAATAATAATAATAATAATAATAATAATAATAATAATAATAATAATAATAATAATAATAATAATAATAATAATAATAATAATAATTGATTGATTGACGGCACTTCCATGAATCGGCACGACAAACTGGACAATCTATAACAAAATATAGAGATTTGCTACTCAACGATTTAGAAGTAGCGCGATGGACTGACAGACGGTTGATGTCACAACATAACGCCCTACAACGTGATATTACACAATAGACAAAGATACATAGATAAATACGTTTATGCTCAGAAACGTTCATAATGAATAGGTATTATAAATGTAGACGTAGGATTTATATCTAACAAGATAATTGCATAATCAAAATCTATGTGCAGACTCATGGATTCAAGCACTGTCCTGAGAATATTGATACACCTTTTCTTAAGAAAGATTCTGTAAATAATGCTGAAAGTTATAGACGTTTCCCCCTGTCAAATGCTAAATTAATTGTTTACCTTAATTTAATAAAATATACTATTTAATTGGGAGAATAATTATCGGGTATTTATCGAAACTCAGGCTGATTTAGCATAAATACGTCCACAATATGATATACAGAATATTAATTCAGGTCTAATAAAAAATGCACTTTTGCTAAAGGGTTCAATGATATTAAAAGGACTATTTATTTAGTTGTTGAGTTACTGCTTACGACATATCAGCATAAGTAGGTGGTTTTGTGCCAAGGCAACACCAGTATAGCAAACTTGGATCCGAATCCGTGCGCTTTCAATAGAGTGTCCAGCACGCTGACCATTGGGTCACCGTATCTACTCATTATGTAGCATAGTTTATGGTGTAAATTACTTTCATTCGAAATATTCAGCAAAACATTCAATATTGTACATTCAGTGTATGAAAGTGTCAAAGTAGAGTGAGATTCAATAACATCGTAATGAATCTAGGGTATACACCATTTCTATTTACGACTCCATTTTATACATTTACTATATTTTAGTGATTAACTGTTTAATTATGTAAGGTCGGTGTTGGGTAAATATCTCTTTGCCCATGTAATTAGCCAGTCTCTAGGGGCACATGTCACAGTGTGCAGTGTTGATGAGTTTTGATGATGGCATGGTTTAGTTTCCTAGTGAGCTCAGGTCAGAGCCTGATACGTGAGCACGAGGCAAGTACTTCCGATTTAAATTTAATGGTGTTGATTAATTCTCTATATCCATGCGAAATAATTGTGATAGGGACACATATTGTGTAAAATGGAATAAGGGATATAGGGGTTGTTTCAATACTCTGAAACGCCTTTTATTGCTGGCTTGATGGTAAATACGGTGTAAAGGCACATGTAAAATGAAGCTCAATATCATGGCTCGACGGATCCAGATATAGAGTAGGAAAATAGTTCCCTGTCTTTGCATTTCAGTTCTCTTTATATTTTCATTGTGTGAAGAACAGACGCTACGTTACCGAAATCTAACAAGGAGAAATTATACAATTTTTAAGTTGTTATGAAAATGTGGAGTTGGGATATTTTGTGGTCATTGATTGACTAAAGGAAAATTATTTATAGTCTTGGCGCGTTTCTAGAACTTCCAATTGACAACGATTGTTGTCTAGAAGTCATTCGAAATTGGAGAAAAGAAGGGATTTCGAGCCGCAAGCGCGCGAGTGTTTGAATCGCTCGGTAAAAGATAACCCCCTTGCATATTGTAAAACCTTGTCGGAAGACTTTGTATGTCTAGCCGGGGAATGTTTATCACCCTTAATGATTTGGACGAATAATGTATTAATACTGGTGCTCAAGGTGCTGACATAAGTATGCTATAACTTCTTATGATTTTATACGCAGATGATCTAGTTTAATTTTCCTAATCCAGACAGGGCGTCACAAATGGCCTAAGTGCTCTTAGCACATAATGTAACAAATGGCGCCTTACAGTTAAGAAAAAACAAAACTAATAAATGTTCATTCCATACAGGAGTAAGCATAGTAGATGATGATTTATGCCCCATTAAAGGTTTAGAGTTAGTGGCTATTCATAAATATGTATTCCTTGCATTGTGATTGCAACAAGGGGTTCTTTCTCACTTGTTCAGCACACCTGAGTCGCACAAGCTTCAAAGGCATTGTTTACAATAGATAAATATTTGTACACGTTTGGAAATGTACCTCCAAAGGTATACTGTCAAATTTTTGATATACTGATTTCACATGTTCCTAAGTATAGAACTGTTGTTGAGCGTTGCACGAACACATATATACAGAAATCTTCTTGGTGCTAAAAAATATTCATCCAAAACAATTTTATTTCTAGTGAGTGTGGGAAGACTCCCTTTTCAGAAGCTATTACCGCATTTAAAAACACTGAACTAAGCTTGTCTTCCTGGATAATGAAAAACATATATATCTTAAGGTTTACTGACCTAGAAAGCCGTCCTAAGTGAAACTGTGCATCATTAGTTTGAGTTTTATGAAAATAGTCGGGTAGTTTTCATAAATCAAACTACTGGAAACAAAGACGCTTTCTCATCTTTGGTCAAACAAGAGACTATTAATGCATTTCAAGTTTAGTATGTCGGCCATACTTTGCATATAATTGGAGATATGAAAAATACCATAATGAACCACTCTAAATCAAACAGCCTCAAAGAAAGAAGAATTTAAGCTTATTTTTGGAAAGACTCTAGCATGCTGAAATTTATTAAGTTGCTAAATTCAATGAAATCTACCACAGTTATAAATATGGGAAGTTGTATTCATAAAATACTAGTGAAATGTAATATTACGATCAATGATATATTTACAATTACATAAAAATGCATCATTTATTGATTAAGTTACCAACTGTTATTAGGAATTATTTTTACGTTCACTGTTAGTTTAAATCTTATCTCCATTTCATGCTCAATACAGGCATTACTATATATCTTATCTCATGCACAAAATTCGTATGATACATGATACTTGTAAAGAAAGCATTTGGAATACTGCTTATTCATTGATGACAGTTTACGGATCTTCTGCCTAAACGTTCTTAATATATAAGCGACCCAAATATTCAAATATATTTTGCAGGTCACTCATTAACATATTGTAAACTTATTTTTTTTAAGTATACTCCATGTATATATGCATGTAGGTATGCATGTTTTCAGTTTATGTTTGTGCATTTGCATGGTTACATGTATCAACATAAATCATCTGTTAGTGAATAGGCCTATATGCATGTGAGGTCGTAGATGACGTAACAGTCTAAGGCGCTCGACTTTGCAAAACACTCGCATCTCATGACTGTCATTGTGGATTCGAATTTCGGATCGTCCCACGTGGTTGTGTGAGAAAGCTTGCCAGGAGTTTTCCGCGTGAAGATGGTTTTTCCGAAGGTTTCGCTTGGTACTTCCAGGACACACGGTACTAACTCAATGGAAGAACTGTGAACCAGTCTAGAAATGGGTGAAGAAAAAATAGAGTATATACGGGTTTGGTGGTCCATAATTGATTAACAATGAAATATTTCATATCAGAAATATGGTCTCAGATTTGAAACAAAAGCTATTTATATAGACAACATTGCTCTGCACTAACTATAAAGTGATAGAACAGAACCATTTAATTGTAAATTAGAGTTTGCTACTTGGTAAACAAATCAATGTATGTTACCTCCCCTTTGACTGTAATTCAGTGATTGCAAGGTTTGTGTTGTTACTCTTTTTTTTTCAATAATTTGAGTATTTTATTCAGCTTTATATTGAAAAGTGCTTGATGTGGAAAGTAGCCACAATAATCATGTTGAGGATTTTTCTTAATTTACTATGAGTTTTGGGTAAATGTAGATAAACAATGTATGTATTAGACAACTTTAATATGCAATCAATTCTATTACTTAAATTTACCAAGTAGTTTATGCAGCAATAAATTATATCAGTGTCTGAATATTGCATAGAAATATGGACTTAACCTGGCATCGCAAACTTTTCCACATATTTATTCACCTCCAGCTTACTTCTTGACTTGGGCACAGCAGCTTGCACATGGGCTTACTGTCTCCAACAGTAATGTCAGTATTATAGGAACTTTGCATAGCTTTTTCAAATCTGTCTATTGTTGTCCTTATGTGGCTTTGTCTTTAGGGTTGATGGACATTTTTTCCCTTTGTTGTGAGAAACATAACCAGGCTTGAAGAAATGACTGTCTATTTTTTGCTTCCTTACCCTTTCCCATAGTTTTATAGAAAAAAGTAGCACTCACTTATTTAATTCTTCAGTATAATAAAACTTAATGAATTTTTCTTTGTCTTGTATACCTTCTTGTTAAGATTTGGGGGTGATAAATCAGATGTGTTGATAGTTTAATTAGTTTGGGACTGTCAGAATCTCTTGGTGCTTTTGGGTTGTGTATTTGTTTTAGTCATAGAAGGGCAATGACCTCTTATCATTTTGACCTGTCATGTGGCACACCTATTGGCTTTCTCTGAATGTGAGGAATACTGATACATTGTATCTTATATCTGTACAGTCAGAAAGAAAAGAAATGCAATTTTGAAATTTAAAACATTTAAAACTTGTCTAATAGCAAGTAAAAGATGAAAATACAATGTATTATGTAATTTGATACCATGTGATGTCATACTTGTTGATGTCAGCATGCTTGTGAGTTTTTGTGTAGCATGCATGCCATAGAAAGATAATATGAAGATACAAAGGCAGAAAACAATTATCTTAATAACAAGAAAAATCCACAAATACGTGCGATACAACACAGCAACATGTAATGCAGATGCAATTTAGCTACATACAGTGGTATAACATAAAATGCCATTGCACTAATATCTTTGCACAAGCATGGCCAAATCTTTGTTTCAATCATGTTTCAATGTCCATGAGTAAAATGCATGTCTTTCTAAAAAATTAAATTTGGTTATAGGACACACGGTACTAATTCAATGGAAGAACTGTGAACCAGTCTAGAAATGGGTGAAGAAATAATAGAGTATGTACGGGTTTGGTGGTCCACAATTGGTTAATAATGAAAAGTAAACTTTTATTAAAAATATCTTTTGAAAGCTTATCCTATGTGTAATTTAAAAAAAATATAGACAAATTTTTATTGATGCAATTTGAGTATTTTTAAAGACTTGACTTAGGATTACTCAATAATGAATGTAGCACTTGATTCGCTTGGTGCTGAATCAATAACATGGACTTCATGCACATGTAGGTCGAGAAAATGCCGCGGCTCATATGGTGTTCTCCATACAGAAGATTGCACCAAGGATAGTTGTGCATGGAGAAATATAGGTCTGATCATCAGTGCCCAGATAGTTTACGTTATTGAATTTTAAATATGATGGTGTTTCCATATGTTTACTATGCGAGTTGAATTAGTACCGTGACTCCTCCACCACCAAATATACTAGTCGCCATATATAATGTTTTGAAGTGCTGAAACAATTTACGCTAATTTCTCACCCTTTGAAAAACACGATATATTTATGAATGTAGCAGTGTTTATGGTAATTTGAACAATGTATATCTGTAACATTTGATTTAAAATTGCTGCACGAGATTTATTTCATTGCATGGATCCAACATGCCAACATCAATTTTCGCAATAAACTTAAATGTATATCTATATACATGCTGACGGCCAATCAGCTTAATGCAAATAAAGATAATTCATTCATACATTAACTAATAGTAAATATGGAGGCCTATTTGATCGCAAGATTCCACTTGTTAATCGGAGTATAAAGCTTACATAAAAAGCTTTGGTTGGAACAAGGATGTCACATGAAAATGAGATCACCCCTAAGAACGAACAATTGTCTAAAAGAGACATATTCTAGACTAGTGCACTGCTACGACTCAGCCAAAACACTAATGATTTAGCAAGAAATATCTAACACTCACCACAGAGTTGCAAATTGATGGAATGTTGAATACGGATGGATCCTTTATACCTGGAGTGATACCAGAGAACTCTACAACATCCACAGTTGAAACTAGAACGAAGCAAAATATGCAATTGGAAAATAAATAAAAGTGCGATAATTTTCATTTCGGAATTGTTCGAAAATAGCTCTCCTCTCTCTCTCTCTCTCTCTCTCTCTCTCTCTCTCTCTCTCTCTCTCTCTCTCTCTCTCTCTCTCTCTCTCATACACACACATTTTCGCCGCATGAAACCTTGCTAAATAATTCTCAGAAGATACCTTTTAATAAATTACACAAACATATTTTTATAAACTAAAATGAATATTTCTACTGGTAAGAAATGGAAGAAGACAAATCTAAGGAACCATTTCTTTTGATGATATATAGATTTTTCATGAAGCATGATGAATCAAATCCAGGTTTGAATGTTTTTGAAATGTTTAAGAAATTATCTTTTAACCAAAGTAAAGTTTTGATTTTTGTTTATGGTTTGACAAAGAGCATTTTTGAAAAATATCATGTCCACAGAATTGTGTGATCTCTCTTTTTAGGTGATTAATAAATTTTAAATAAAGCCTGATAATATAATGTTTTTGTTTTCTTTTCAAAATATTTAACAACAATTTCACAGTTGGGCATAATAATCATCAAAATGGCAACCCCATTTCGACCTAGATAGGTAACGTTAACGTGTAAACGTGTTCTGATATGTTGCATTATTAAAATTGCGTTTACACTTTCACGATTCAACATAAATATATTATATGTCTTTTTAATTGCGGAAATGCATTTGTCGTACTTTCCTTATTGTCTATATTACTGCTGTTATTTATTGTTATTATTGTTATTGCAGAAAGCGTTTTTACTGGGTCTCGTTTTCATTTGTTTTATCTGCTATTGGGACCACTTTCCGTAACCTCTGATTCAAATGTTCCACTGCAGTATCCTTGTGGACTGGAAGGTCATTTTGCAGTATGTCTAGTTTTAATGTTGAACCTAGCCTTTTTAGCATGTCACATTATTATTATTATTATTATTATTATTATTATTATTATTATTATTATTATTATTATTATTATTATTATTATTATTATTATTATTATTATTGGTGTTGTTGTTGTTGCTATTGGTATGTTGTCTTTGTTGATGTTGGTATCGTGTTTGTTCTTCGTTACTGATGTAGATAATGCTAGACATTTTGATTGAAGAAAGGTGAAAGACGTTGGTCATTATTCATTATTTTTGCTTTCAGAAGCATTCAAGTTGTGTGACGCTTATATTTTTCTTTTTAATTTTTCTGGAGAGTGAAGAATGTGCGGAGAGGGAGGTGGGCGAGAGAGAGAGAACATTGGCAGCTCCAATTCCTCTTTAGATCCACCGCTGATAAAATAGAATCTATCATTTATTAAGTCACTGAATTTGTCTCGATGAATTGAATATAAAGTTAAGAAACAAAGAGTTACCTCCCTCAGCCGTTGTGCCTGATATGGCCTCCACAATCGGGACACAACCATTGACTGTCGCTGTGGCGTACACTTGTAAACCTTTGTCTATGAAACTGTATGTTTTCACCGCCATCGTCGCAGATCCAGCACCGAAATAGGTATTCTGCACGACCTGGGCATCGTCTGTAAGTTAGTAAATATATAAAGAATGAAAGACGAGAGTGCATGCATGCATGTTGGTAGGTATGAACGTATGGATAGAGTTTAAGGGCACATTAACATAATCCAGGCTATGCAGTGTCGTACTAAAGCTATAAAGCAAAAATGATAAGTACAAAAACCTTAACCAAACCAGCAAGAAGACAAATCTATCCAAACGAACTTAAGGATGCACAATGTAATAACACAGAATACAAAGATGCTGGCAAAGTCCCCCAACACATATCGTGCCCCTTTCCTAAGGCATACAATACAAAGACAAAAGGAAAATGGTAGAATGGAAAGCAAATGTTTTTCCACGTAAAAGTGCACTCTTTTTAAAGTCAGATACCTCGCCGGACAAAAATCACCGGACGGAGAGAAAAAAGCCTGCCTCTACTAGTCACCTTTCGACAAGCATCATGTGACAGCGTATGTTCTGCATACTTTACTCGCATGAGAGAGAGAGAGAGAGAGAGAGAGAGAGAGAGAGAGAGAGAGAGAGAGAGAGAGAGAGAGAGAGAGAGAGAGAGAGAGAGAGAGAGCATTTTACTTCTTGCATTCTTGTATGCGGAATAATTGATTTTTACGAGAGTATTATGCTGATTATTAAGCAGTTATGTTCTGATTTTTCATTCTTCGTATGTTCTACAAAAAATTACTTATTACATTGTATTGATTGCACAAGCAGATTGTAATTAGTTAATTAGATGATCCTACCTGGAATGCATTTTGGCTTCCATGGTTCAAGGGTTTTCTTGGTACACTTTCCATCGATAATCATATACTCCGTTCCCTAGAATTGAATGTTAGTACAGTTTTCTTTGTCATGCAAAAATGTATATGTTCTTTGACCTGTGTATAGTTGGGTATATAACTAAATAACTTAGAATCTCTCTTTACTAAAGGAAAATGCAAACACATTAGTCATAAAAGATCGAGTGAAAATATGTTCTACCCCAATTAATGAGTTAGTAAAGAGTTGCAAGAAATGAAAGTATTTAGTCTCTGGAAAAAAATATCCCCACCTCAAACACCATTCCTAAAAATGAAATGTCGCGCCGATATAGTCCAAAAATTCAATTTGTCCTTCCGTCAGTCCGTATGTACATCCATAAATCCGAGAAAAATTTCTTTCTCTGTCACTGGAACTTAGCTTCACCAATTGATAGGAAGTTTGTTACTCCGTTTGAGCGACTGAGGAAGATTAATAAGGTTTATATATATATATATATATATATATATATATATATATATATATATATATATATATATATATATATATATATATATATATATATATATATATATATTGGATACCTTTGTATTTTATTGTAAACTTACCCTGTTGTAGTCCTGAATTACTTTCAGTTTTATCTCGTGATCATCAACAAATAAATCTTCCTCAATAGCAATGATCTTCCCGGTGTTATTCAGATGTAACATGAGTCCACCCTAAATTATAGAAACATTAGATAATAAGCGTCCGTGTGAGATGATGAAAATCATCATGACAAAGTTTCGTACCAAGATGCTTTCATTTCAATTGATATATTTATTAACATCAATTCTTATGTGATGGCATATGTTGGAGGGAAAAAATTGAAAATAGAGCTTTAGCTATAGGCTTTGATATTTGCTTCCTTTGTTCTTCTTGTTTCTTGTTTCATTTCGTGCTAAGCACTGAACATCTCAAATTTGCTTTTGACCTATTCTTCGTCTTCTCTTCTTATTATTAACGACAGCGAAGATATCATCAACTGCAATAATTACATGCTATCACAAGCAACGAAGGCAACGACGACGATAATGGTTAGCAAGTCAGCGATGATGTAAAAGAAAACATTTTACAAAGTAGAATTAACCTTGGTTAGGTGTGTTCTTCCGTTCTGTACCGAGCCGGCCAGAAGACCTTCAAACCCTTCCCAAGCATCAGGTGGACAGCATCCTTCGCCCATCACCGTGGCAACCGAAATAAGAGCCAAGACGATACGCAGCATTGTTTCTGAAGATCTGAAATTAATGAGAATATGTATTACGTACATTTTAAATTTTAATATATATATATATATATATATATATATATATATATATATATACACACATATACATATACATATACACACACACACACACACACACACACACACACACACACACAAGCCATACAATCATGTGATATATTTGCATGACTTCAGTGTAAACATGTGTCCTGACCTGTTCGTCGCAAAGCAGAGGTAAATTAACTCCAAACAGGGTATTCACAAACTTTATACTCAACCTTATCAGTGCTATCTCTTATGTTCTGACTCACTGACATGTGCTGAGATACTTGGTTCGACGTGTGTTTTTGTGACCTGCCATCATTACTATTAATAGAATGCGACTGGGGGCTTAAGAGTAAAACGTAATTAGTAATATGTAACGTAGTACCTTACCCCAGACTTTATTTATTGCCATCGTCTGAAATGGGCTGCAACGACACAAACTAGGTATATAAAGTAGCGGGTAGGACAATACATGGGCATGGTTACAGCGATATACATGAAAAACCCCAAATAACTAAGAATCAACCCCACCACCCAAAAACCCTTATATATTTACAGTCGGCGGATAGAACGAGTTTGATACGGCGTAGGGTGGGATGTCTCAAGGCTATCAGACCGAGTCGTATTCATGTGACATTTCAAACGAGTTGTCACCTCAACACCGCTCGCTACAAAAATTGAACAGGTTCCGTAGCTTTTACTTACGCCGTTTGTATGCCTTTTAATAGATTTAGCTATGTGAGTAATAATTAAAGCAAAGTCGGATTAGTTTGATTCACTACGTCTAGAAATTTATACGCGCGAATGCCAAGTGGTTCTGATCTGGGTCTGTTACCAAAATACGGATTGAACAGCGATATCGAACACGATATCAATCCTGTAAGATAAAATGGATATGTAGTAAATTGATTGTACCGGCATATGCCATAACTGTATGTTATGTTTCAATCATTCTAAAGAAAAAGTTTCATTCACACAGACACCTACGCAATGTATGCCTCCCCCCACCTATCAAAATGCATAAGTATTTACTTATTCTTCTGTCGAAGATATTTGGGAGAGAACAAAGTCAGAAAGAAACCAGAAATTTACATATTTTCATAATGAAATAAAAGATTAAGCCTATTAAGGAATAATAATAATAATAATAATAATAATAATAATAATAATAATAATAATAATAATAATAATAATAATAATAATAATAATATGAAAATAAATTGGTATAAATTGACATCGTCATTGTCGCCGTAGTCATCATCTTCATCAAAAGCGGTGGTTCCGTGGGTAACGTGATACACTCACGACGAACGGATGCGGTTGTGTTCTCTACCTTGAAGCCTATACAACATTGATGTTGTCCTTCTGCAAGATACTTTACTCCAGTTGCCTCGACTATAAATAACTTACTTTGGTTCCCATAAAGCATCAACCAAATTCGTCAACTATGTATGTATGTATGTATGTATGTATGTATGTATGTATGTATGTATGTATGTATGTATGTATGTATGTATGTATGTATGTATGTATGTATGTATGTATGTATGTATGTATGTATGTATGTATGTATGTATGTATGTATGTATGTATGTATGTATGTATGTATGTATGTATGTATGTATGTATGTATGTATGTATGTATGTATGTATGTAAAAATAAATAAATAAATATATATATATATATATATATATATATATATATATATATATATATATATATATATATATATTTATATATATATATATATATATATATATATATACACTTACGTACTTACGTTTTGTAAAACTGTTATTTTCGGAATTTAGGTATCAATTAACATAAACATATTTGATCTTTTCCAACAGAGCCTATCTTATAAGGAATCCTGAAATTTCTATATAAACTCAAATGAAATACTATTCACAGTTGTACTATATTATATACCTAGGTTATCCATAGGAAGAGATGAGAATATGGGTGCACGTCATTTAGTGTATGTTTTGATCAAATTTTAAGGGTCTACATTTATTAATGAGAAAAGAAATAGAGTCGTAGCTATCATTGGAATTATGTGTTCGATATCTTCGATTTAAAGCAATTTAAAAAGAACTATGACCGTCTTTAAATCTGTATTATTTTTCATAGATCAGACTGCACTTTATCTTTACATAAATGTGATATTCTTTGTTTTTTAGACGAAGATATTTAATGATAGTAGTAGAAGAAAGTAAGATTCCGAGCTCAACAACCCCTCTCCCCACCCCTCCAGACCTCCAAACAAATACAAAATACCTAGGTAACGTAATAGAACACCTGTTGCAATCAATAATTGCGCTAAGAATCCGAGCTCAACAACCCCTCTCCCCACCCCTCTAGACCTCCAAACAAATACAATAGAACACCTGTTGCAAAATATCTAGGTAACAGGTAAATTTTAATTACGTGATCTTCCAAAATAGGCAAAATGATGTGTCAGACTCAATCTTCCAAATCATTACGATTTAGCAGAGCGTGGCGATTGTGGACTAAATTACGCATTAGAATTCCAGTAAGGTAAGTGGTATTATACCTCATTACCAACTGTTAATGTCTCAACTGTAGATATCAAAAATATTTCATTATCATGGTAATAGAGGCTAAACTTTACTTTACCGCTGACATAACGACGGGACTCAAACAAATCTTTTATTTGTGATTTGTTAAGAGGGTATTTTTGTCGATAAAATACACCTTTGACCGATCAAGATCAATTGTAAGTTTGGTGTATTTTTGCTGACTAATCGGACAGTGAAAGTTTTTAAATTCCGCTAGCAACTTTTGATACAATTGTTCGAGATAATTAAAATACTCGCTGTTATCAGATCTGATGAGCGAAAGTTTTAACTTGTCACGGGTACCACTAAAGCATATGCCTGATGTTTCATTATTAATTTCAACTGTCAATGGTTTGCCGTCCATCATTAGATATTTGATTTTGCTACTGTAGTTATTTGTTACTGTCAAATTTTCAAACATTATTTTTAAAGTTTAGATAAAATTTTAGTTTGCAGAGATAATGTCAAGTATATCTCTATCATCATGACAATACCCAATTGCAAGTGTATCTACCCCATTTTCGCAATAACGTTTATCATCAAAATTGCTCAAACCGCGTTTAATAAGGACATCTGTTTCGAGCTTATTATGATTTGTCCGAATTGACATAGCTCTTATAAAACTAACACCACCATCAAGCGTGTACTTGTAGTCATCAAATTTTATAAACTTTTTAACAAAATTTCCGAGGCAGACCTTTTGTTTTTTTTTGTTATTTTATTATTGTCTAACAATACGGCATACATTTTACTACGTAATCCGATAAAGTATTTGATAGCGCTCGAGTTCATTTCATCTTTGAACTTACCAATAACCTTTTTATTTGTGTCGTGATGAAATTTACTGTCACGTGGGTAATCAGAAAGATCAAACAGATATCTATTATCATGCATATCCTGATAGACGTCCTCGCATTCGATTTCATATACGAGCGAATCAGTATCAGTAAATAATAATCTACTAGCTGGCCATTGATTTTTAACAAAATTATAATGAAAATCGTACATCAGCCACTTTGATAAATCTAACACTGAAGCTCCAACGTAGTTCGGCTTGTTTAGTTTTAGATTTGTTTTTCTTCTTTGTATCGCAACAAGATTCTCATTAAAAATTTTCATGCTCACAAAATCATCGTCTGACACAAGTTTGTTTCTGCGATTGACATCATTGACTAGTTCGATATTTACGCGTTTCCTAATATTCTCCATCGTCTTACCAAAAACAGAATTGTTCATCAGTTTGAATAAGTTTTTCTCAAAATCAGTTTTTGCCGCAGCTCTTCTTGTAGTGTTCGAGTTAATATAACCTCTCATCCACGGCGACTGATTAAATTTTAGTACGCGATGAACTTTTCTCAACACGGGACCAGCATCGACTGCTTGTTTTAAAGCTTTGTAATGCAAAACATAATTACGTTTATGAAGCAAATTTGGTACTAGTTTCTTTACCATAGAATGTTGTCTTGGTAATGCTGACGCTTGTTGTTCTTCCGATAACAAACTATATTCTATAACCATCGATTCCGCGCAGAAAGGGTAATGGTTATGCAATTTGTGTAGCGAAGTTGGATAATCGAGATCAACTTCAACGAAATACGAAACATCGTCGGGTATCTTTTTTTCTGTCTCTGATAGAAATTGATCAGCCGTGATCCAATGAAATCCATCAAATGGCATTGATTCTGCCATCGAATAGCCGTACAAGTTATTACAATCTAGATAAACTATATACTTCGAAGGAAGGTCAGGATTATACTCTTTCAAATATTTGTTGTTTGCTTCAGCATATTTCTTCGTTATCACGCTAATACCGCCTCGGATACCTTTTTCGATAAAATTGAACATATCAACATCAGTCAGTAATTCCAACCTTACCCTACTAAATTTTAACAGAGCATCCCATGACAGTCCGGGGGCAGAATAATACCAGCAAGGATCTAGTCCGTAATTATTAGAACTCACTTCTCGAAAACTTTCAAAAACATCTGCTAATAATAACACGTCAGTTTTCAAATACAAATCGTGATAATCACCAAAAGTCTCACAATCAAACTCTTTCCAAATATCTTGTGCATACCTGTACTCATCATCAGTGATATTTTCATTTTTAAGTTGTGAGTAAAATTTATCCTTGCCAGGTAAAGATGTTTCATCAAATTTACTCCAATCGTCGAGATATTCGTATGGAAAAACTCCTTTTTTAGCTAGTAGATTAAATTTATCTCCAAAACAGTCTCTTAGGTTATTAAATTTACTACAACCTTTTACTAGCTCATCTAACGATGCTGCCATAAACTGCAGGCTGTCAATAAAACGTAATTTACCTAGCGTAACTGACATATACTTTTCAAAATTATTTGGAATGCATTTGATGACATTATTGAGTTTTAGATGAGCTTTTATCTCAGGATCACCAAAAGCTTCTACGTTGATGTGACTATCATATCCTCGAAAATTGTGAAGAATAACTGGAATAAAATCTGGAGCGTGAAATTTTAAATTACACTGGTCATGAGCCGCTCCACGATACTGTCCAGTCAAATGGCAATGGTCACGTACTTTTTTGTTGTCAGTATCAAAAGCTTTTTCACAAATATTAACAAATTTTCGCTGGCTCGTGATCAGATTCTTGTTGAGGTGTTAATTTTAACATTGGAGTTACTCTTTTCAAACGATAAGTTATATGATCAACTTCGCTGATCAATTGCTTGAGAAGCCAGACAGCTGGATTTTTACCACGATAGAGTTGGATTGGTTTAGATAATCTCGAATCAGCGCAACAAACTACCTTGTACGCTACTCCACATGGAACATGATTTTGAATTTTTCTTGTACTCGATTGGTTAGGATCATTTTCTACGCCAAGTACAGGTTGAAGTAAGCATTCGAAATCGACGTATATGACGAAAGGAATTTTTAGTTTGTGATTATGATGGACAAACTGTAACACGCTATCTTTTTTAGATGGCATCGTTATTCGTTGTACGTCACTACAGTACTGCAAATGCTTTTGTAATGTTTCATTGTCTCTACAACCGTGCAAGCAGCGATAACAAAAGAACTTTTTGTTGTTATTTTTATTATACTGTCTTCCAACTAGTCTGTTAAAGTTTTTGATCCAAACGTAATGATTTTTATAAAACAGTAAATTTATAGTCGATTGTGAAGCTTTTTCTGAAATATACCTCGGATAGACATTTTCTTTTTCATCTAATCCGAAAACGTTAATCGAAACATTATTTTGCTTTTCAAACTTTGGTATTTGATTTTCTGCCACTGGAAAATCAATACCAGCACAATTTAATCTTGACACGTGACTGATATACTTCTCAACACGATCAGCATTTTTTTCTGCTGGAAATAGCGCGGAAAGAACAGCCCATTGGAAACATTTGCTATCGACGTTTTTTATGTTTATACAGCACTGTTTTTTTTTTTTTTTAGTGGCAGGTCGATATACGAACTACCGCGTAATGCGTCATATTTCATCGTGTGAAACAAAATTTTCTTGATCATTTCAAACTTCCAACCCGAACCTAATTCGGTAAATTCTTCTATTTTTTCCAAATTTCTTGGTGTATTTCATTAGATAGTGACAAAAGATCACTACCAAGTAAAACACGTCTAGATTTTGCGTTGATGTAAGGGTCTGCAATTTCCTTGTTAGTAGATTCTTCCGTCACAAGTAGTTTTGAAAATATAACGTGATATTGCACTAACAATCTTAGACCCTTGTGTTTTTCAAGCTCACGTTTTACAGTCGTCTGTAGCAGATGAAAGAGATTTGTTTCAGTAAAATTTACTAAAACATTTTGATTATCAAACTGATATCTATTATCAAAACCTGTAAAGGCAGTCGCTATTTTTTCAGGTTCTCCAATAAGTCTCTTCTTGGCTATATCACGCAATTTCAACATCGCTATACTATAGTCTAATATCTAATTGATAATTTACCGCACACTGCGCATGCGCTAGAAAAACAATTAGAGATAAAAATATCACCTATAATATAATGACAGTAAATCTGACAAGCGCACGTGAGCAAGAGGAATATCACGTTTACCAAAAGTACAATCTGTACGCTGGAAATGTATTAGGTTCGGTTATTAACATCAAAACTGGAATATCTGTTGGTAAAGCAACGTCAGCGGGTTATACGATTAGTGTAAAGGGAGATAATACTGAAAGGATTACGATGTTTAGAAAAGATTTTATTTACACGTTATTTTGCGATGACATTCCAGAGGGGAAACGAGTATATCATTATAACGGTAAAGTCACTGATGATAATATTGAAAATTTATCCTTACAAGTCGAGTTTCAGCCGCATCCGGTCTTTGATTTATAAGAGGCTCACGATCGCGGTATTATTAGAAACAGAAAAACTAAAAAAGTTCTTAGATCTATGAACAATATGGGATATCTTATAGTAACTGTTAGAGGAACATCGACAGATCAAGTTTGTTATACTGGTCATAGATTTGTTTACGAGGTGTTCAACGGATCTATACCCAATGGTCTGGTTATTAATCATATCAATAACGTTAAAACAGACAATCGATTGGAAAATCTGGAGCTAGTGACTCAACAGGAAAATGTGAGAAAAGGACGAGGTGGTGGTATTAATTTTAGATGCCCAATAAAACCTGTTATTTCGTTAAACCTTGAAACGGATGAGGAGATCAAATTCAAATCAATAACAGCTGCGGCGAAATATTATAATATAAATCCCAGAGCAGTAAAATTTGTAGCTGATGGAGCAACAAAATCAGCTTTTTCAAACAAATATGATGCTAGTATTATTTTTAGATATGATGATTAATAATATTTTGTAATTCGGTTTTAGTCAAACAATGATGAGCAAATGCTATAATATCATCGCAATCAAATTTTATCGTCGTTACTGGATTTTCATCAATTTTTTTTCTGCTTCTGTTAGTAATATTTTATGAGAATCACCTTGCATTACAATAACGTTAACGGAATATGAACTATAACCTGACAGGCATTTTCTTACCGCTTGGTCAGTTCGTGGTAGTTTATTATATTAACTTTTTGGTGATATTTTACCTTGTCAGTCATCTTATAACAACAAATTAGATAAAAAGTATATTATAATATGATGAAACGACTCGTTCAACTATACGAAGAAGATACTAGTGATATCAGCGATAAGGTCTCCACAATCTCTAATGATATGATAGACAAATCTATTGGTTATAACGAAGATGATATTTTGTATAACAACGAGTCTGATGATGGTGAAATAGTCACCGTCGCTAACAGATATAATTATAGCAGACCAACCACTGGAAAATATAATGTCAAGTATCACATTGCTAAAAAAATTATAAAATTTAATTTTACCGTTACCGAACAGCAGATATTTTTGCAGTTAATCAGACCTTTCTTAAACATTAAAATTTCAGGTCGACAGAAAATTATAAAATTTGATTTCATCTTTGTCAAGATTTTTAATCTAATGACGATCTCTGACGATCGCAGACAATATCTAATATCATTATGTAAACCAGTAAAAGGTGTATCTATCAAACGAAAGTATGAGGAAATTTATAATAGCATTATTTCACAGTCGATAAAATCGACCGGGTTGGAATCCAGCTGTTAAATTTATCGCTATACCCACGCCATTTGACTAAACTTTACCTCCTTTTTTCCTAATCACTTTTTCGATAACGAAAACATCTTGTTCAGTTTTTTGTAGTTCTTGTTCGTAAAAACTACCTACTATAGGTTCCCCTGCCAGATCTTTTAACGCGTACGTTACAGGTACTGTTAAGAGTACTTTATCAACAACAAATACTTCTTCACTCCAGTTTGGAGTAAATCCTTTTTCAAATATCTTTTTTAGTCAAAGAGATTCTAACTTTATCACCGACCTTAAATTTATGTCTGCGGTACATGTTTTCGTTTGCTAATATTGGATTTTTGATAGCCTCATTGGGTGACATTTTGATGGTTCGGTGTTTCGTGTTATTATATTCGCCTACGATTTGAGAAAGGTCATCGATGTACCTGTTGGTGTTTTTAGCTGTCATATGTTTGTGTAATTTTTCGTTTAACGTGCGATTAAATCTTTCAACGATAACGCTTTTCCCTTCATTTCCTGTAACGTATTTTTTAATATTATTTTGTTCTAAAAATTGCTCAAACTTTTTGTTGAAAAACTCTGATCCGTGATCAGTCCAGATTTTGTTTGGCTTTCTTTCTGTAATCGTTATTATCTGTTTTAGCGCATCAGTGATTGACGTTCCTGTTTTATCTGAAACTGGCACACTAAAAGCGTATTTGCTGAAAACATCTGTGACATTAAACAAATATTTCTTATTATCGTTAAACTGAGCCAGATTGGATACATCTACCAAATCTATTGCCCAAATGTCATCTACAGCGTTTGCAACAACTTTACGTCTCGGTAACCTTTTTTTAGGTCTGTGTAGTTCGACTGCAAGATCATCGTATACTTTTTTTTCCGAGTCCGAGTTTATATTTTGCTCCTATCATTCCCTGAACAAATCTTCTATCAAAACGTTCTCGTAGATTTGTTGGCTCCATATCATGTAATTCGTCGAACATTACTTTATCACAATCTGCTTTCGAGTTTTCATGATCACGATAATAGATATCGTGTCGCATTGCTATTGCATCCACTTGATTATAAGGCTCTTGTCCTGGCAATGGATTGTCGTTTTCATCTAGTTGTTGATCTAGCGGATTGTAAGGACCTGTATACCGATGACCTGGCAATGTCCAACCGCCTTTGGTTTTGGTAATTTACCAATTAGTTTATGTATATCTATACCTAACCCTATTATTTCTCTGTTGTTACAACGTTGACAGTACGTAATGATTTTATCTTGTTCTATGCAAAGATCTTTGTCACAATCACAATTGCATTTCATTTTATTTTATTTTATTTTGTTTCATAAAATTAATCGTCGATCAAGATAACTCTATCAACGCTAGATCCTACTTGTTTTTTCAAAAACATACTTTTCTTTCTACCACAGATTGCACAAATACTTTTTAACATCGTTCTATTATTTTTCGTTTTTTCCGTCATCTCATCCTTGTTCTCTGTTTTAGTTTTGCATTTGAGACAGTATGTTGACATAATTATATCAGGGAGTTTAGATAAAATTGATTGCAATCTTATCATTCGCATGAGAAGGATGCTCATCAAATTGTAAAATAAACTTTAAAAAGTTTTTACTCCCAGAGCTTTTACTCTGGTGCATTTGTCTGACAAACATGATACAATAATAACCACAAGCTGATGTTCCAATCGGCTGTAGTTGATTAGACGAATAATTTATTTTATCAAATTTTTTAAAAATATATTTTTTTATGAGATCGCTTGGAGGAAGTCCGAACGAATCAAAATAATTGTTATCGTGGACAGCAACCCAGTGGGTGCCAGAGCCATCATTGAAGTTTTCAATATTTACAACACAAGAACCGCCTGTTGGTACGTCATCGAGTTCATCCTTGGAAAATACTCCTCGAAATCCAGCAACGTCCTTCAATTTTTCAATGATGTCAAAATTGCTCAATAACGTCTGGTCCCTGGTAGAGTTAATCCGCGTCCGATTCCTAGTAAGTTTGGCAGCAGACTTCCCGCTAGTCCCGCTAAAAGTGGAGCGAAAGGAATAATTCCTCCTTGTTTTGTTTGTTTGCGTTTTGTTGTTTTCTTTTTTTTCGATGATTTTGTTTTTTTCGGCGACTTTTTCGTTGGCATTTTATTTTATACTGTTACATAAATTTAACGATAGATTTGTTTGATACCACGACCTTCGACTGCTTTCTTCGTTGCGCCAGAGACTGCTCCTGACGCAGCCGCAAGTCCAAGTGTACCAAGTACTGGTAAAACTTTGCTAGCTATTACTGATAACGCTGGTCCAAAAAATCCACCTTCTTTTGACATTGCAGTTACCTGAGAAACAGATAATTTCAGCACAAAAGGTTTGTTGCGATCGAATTTATTGATTTGTTGTTGCGTTAGCATGACTTTTACTGCAATTTTATTTGAAGTTTCCGGAGAGATCATCAAAGAAACAGAGCTGCGTTTAACAACAGCTGCCGATAATTTTTCAACTTGACCAGATGTTAGGTATATTTCTCGAGTTGTGTATTTGGTTTTCATAATGTTATATCCAAGTTGTTAGATTAAACTTGTACTGTCATTCTTCCTTTGATTGAATCGATGGTCAGAAATCGATCAATAACCAATAGCGCGTATACGTTATACTGTTCACCTGGCACAGCGCCCAGTGTCCACGTGACCTCAATATCTGCAGTCGATCCCACAACACGCTCCAAATGTTTTGATACGTCAAAGTAAAAGATGGGAAAGAGCGATCGAAACTCTTCTATTGATATTTGAGATCCACTGTCCGCGTTCTGATATTTTTGCATTGCTTCCATAAGATACATGTACGGCCGAGAGATGTTTCTGGTGGCGTCTAAGGCAAAATTACATTCGATTGCACGTTCGGGATACTGTTTGGAATTTACTCTCACAAATATTCGTCTAACGTCTGGGTTATCGAATACGGAGTTGTTTATTTCCTGATTGTTACGACGTGCTTGTCGTTGAAATACGACGAACAATTGTCGCGGTAGTTGTTCTCTGGGCGTGATCGTTACACGCCACGTGTAATCAGTCGCGTTGGGAATGGCTGTTTGATAAATCCTGTTCTGTTGAAATTGTATCTTTTTTGTAAAGGTGGCTAGTAAAGATTCGAGCTCCATCATTTTAGCTAATGAAGGGACAACCCGAGGCATCCACAATGCTAATCTTGTAATAGAAAACTGTCCCTCAGCCACTCCACCAGCGTGTATTATACAATCGTTTTGATCAGCTCGATCTAATATAAGCGTATGTTTTATTCCTCAAAACACTTTGTTATAATCACGGCAAAATCCAAAGATTGTACTTAACGTAAGCATCATCGTTATTTGGCGAGATTCTGCGGCAAACGCTTTTCGTTTAGCAAATCCTTCGTTAAAATTTAATAGTCGTAGATTTTTATTTGCGTTTCTTATTGCATTCGCTACTATAGCACCACCAGCTGCATATGCGGTTAATGCTGGAACAGTATGTTGTGCAGCTGCATCAGCTCCAGCTGGGGTTAGAATAAGTCTGTTTGCAACATCGGCATCAGCTAGCTCTCCAGTTTTAAACTCGTTCGACACAGTTGTCCCTAGTCCAGTATCTTTGAACCACATCATATTTGTGGCTATTGATCTGGAATAGTCATCGCTAAACGAAACGATGTTTAGTATTGTACTCGCTATGGGTAAATGCATTGAAATATCTTCTACGGTTTGATTGGCCAGTTGGTATCGTGCACTCTTAAACAAGCTCCAACCATTATTGACGAGAGCGATTTCTGCATCAGCTGCAATATCACCACCTATCACAGTTAATATTTGACCACGCACTTCTAACATTGCCTTATGGGGTAGTAGAAACACGTCCTCGTCTCTTGTGTTAAAAGTTCTAACTCCGGTTTTATTCGGTTCGTTCGAGTTTTCATCCAAATACTCGACATACTCTAATTCTGTTACAGCATCGTCAGTATCAATTTCTTCTGCAAGATCGAGATAGTTTTTAGCTGATATTTATTTTATAATCGTTACACAAAATTAAAAGGCAGCAGGGGTCATCGGTTTTGTTTTCTTTACAAGTTTACGTACTATTTCTTCACCACTCGGCGACAATAATTTTTTTGTTGTAGCTATCATAGCTCGTTTTGTTTCTTCTGTTGGCGCAATATTTGATATTACTCGTTTATTTCTGATGGGGAAGGTCCTTTAATCTTATCAGCAATCTTTTGCCCTACTGCAGTGCCTGCTGAAGATGCCGCCCCTGTAGCGAAAGCTTTACCGGCGTCAAGTGCAATGGGCGCTACTTTACGCGCGATTCCTGGAATATTCTCTGCAATTGTTGTAAATATATTTCCAAAAAATCCATCTACGATTTTTCTTCGATAAACGTTTCTTCGTCTCATTTTATAAAATTATGTACACAAAATCACATGCCTAGGCAGTGCGTAGGTGTAAGTAATACGTGACTATCTCGTTGTTCACGTCTATTTGTCGTCCAGATTGGTCTGTGATTTGCATCGTAATGCTTGTAATTTGATTCTCAGGTGTTATTGGATAGTAGATAATCTGTCGCGGATTGATTTGCATGAGAGAACCTGGTGGGACTTCTGGTGAGAAACTGTAGATCGTTTGCCCGCGGTTGCCTTTTGACGTATAAGATCCAGATGTGATAGAGCAATTGATGAGTATTGTATTTACTTCTGTGATATCTACTGGTAGTTCTCCATCAAATGTCAGATTTATCTTCACCGGTGGTATAGTATAAAACTCTAGTAAAACCTAACATCTTTCCAATACTTCTTTCTCCAAAGAGGACTTTCATATTTCTTTTCACTGTTATCCTAGCTCGTAAGGTGTTATAATTCGCCGCTAATTCGAAATTATCAGCATTCCCACCAGCTTTTGTTAGAAGCTCTTTTATTGTTCTGTTTAGATCAGTAATGTTATAAGCTCCTTGTGGAATTTGTAGTTTGTATTGTATATCAATAAACTCTTTTTGTGATGTTGGAGATTGTTTAACATTAACGATTAAAATTTTATCATTAACCCCATTTTTAATATTCGGCATGGCGTTCCAACAAGTACAAAAAATTAATCCAATCTCATACTGTTTTGCAGGATCTAGTTCTATTGGTGGGTTGTAATTTACTGTAAAATTCGCGCTGTTTCCTATTATTTGTGATGAATCAAGCAATAATGTTGTTTGCATTATACTAATATTTTAGATAAGATCGCGGTGTAAAATTTCGTACTCGGATGATGTTAGTAATCCACTCGATCTTAGATGATCAAGTATATCAATAATTTCGTTATCAATCTCTACACTTTCATTACCAGCTTCTTTAGAGGATATCAACAGCATTAGCCGATCGACTATGTCTGCGTTTGATGTAGATATTTTCACACCATCTCCATTCTTTTCCTCTGGTAATTTTTTATCTCGCATGTGTTTATAATATTTGAGTAGTCTTTTAAATTTCCAACCTTTAGCATAACCTTCTTGTTTATTTCGATATTGTTTTGATGTTTTTAGTAAAATTTCAGCTATAATTCCTTCTCTAATATAATTGAGTAATGTTGGAATATTTCTTTCATCTTTTTCATCTTTAATTTCATCATCAGCATTTTCACCAACTTCTTTAATTCTTTCTAATTTTTCTATCAAATCGTTATAGTTTTCGTCTGACCAAGTTCAAACTTGGTCAATATCAATGATATTATTATTTTTCATAAACTTTTCATACTCATCATATTCTATTTTAAACCTAGCTTGTCTTTTGTAAATGTTTATAGATTCTCCAAAAGGTACCATTTTTATCACACTTTCTTGTAATATTTTTTGTTTCTCAGTTAATTCTTCAGTTTGTTCTGATAATTTTTCCATCATACTTCTTATCTCATCTGGATTAACCGTCAATCTTGTTATAGCTTGCTGAAGTGCAAGAGGGTTGTTTATTAATCTATCAAATTCAACCTGTCGTGCAATAGGATCAACAATGTCTCTTACAAGTTCTTCTGCAATTTTTTTATTTTCTTCTTTCGATCTTTCTTCTAGTAAACCTAACAATCCTTTTTCTTTTATTTTTGCTAGTTCTTCCGGAGACAATGTTGGTATTTCTGGCTGATTGCCAAGCATCGCCTCAGTAACAGGTTTGAAAAATTTGGTTCATTCTTCTTCTGCTTGAACTTGTCCACGTCGAGCTTCTTCCACCTTTTTCTTAAAAGCCGCTCGAGTTTCGATAAACTTTTTAGTAATTCGATTTTCTGTTGATGTTTGTCCATTATTTTTATACGCTTTACAAAATTATATCATAGAAACGTCTCAAGGCAACAACGAAACATCTTGGTTGGATCACGCGCTAGCTTGTCAAATAAAAAGAAACTATATCGATCTTTTGTTGCTCGATGATATAATTCGATAAATTTATCTTTTGTAACATCACCACATTGTTCGTTTGCAATATTTCTCACATCCACATTATCTAGTCCGGGAAATAATATGAAACAACCCGTATTTCGCCTAATAAACCTATCAACATTATAAAAACCTTGGGCAAGATAAACAGAATTACATCTTTTATTACGTGATAGTGAAAAATATGATTTAATCTTGTTCATCTCCTCATTGTTTAGCGGAATATCATCAAAGACGATTATTTCTTATGCTCTGGCGAATCGAGTTCGTTCACTGGAACGAGTTCTTCTGGTTGTTTTATCAAAAATATATCATCACCAACGCCAAGTTCTTCACGAAGTCTATCATTGTACTCACTTAGTAACTCGTATTTGTCTTGTTGGGGGTTGATGGTGTAAATATACACCTTATCATAGTTAAAGTTATTATTGAGTATAAGATTTAATAACAAATTTGTTTTACCAGATCCAGTTCGCCCAACAATAAGATAATGACAGTCTGGAAGTTTATTGTTATGTTTATTCTTCACCAATCGCTCGGTGTCAAAGTTTATTATCTTCGCCATCGTATAATTTTATGTTATATTAAACCAACAATTTTGTGTATAACGATATGTATAATGAGCTACTATACAAAATTTGGAACATTAGCAGTAGATTTATTAACAGAAAGTTACCAGGGTGACTTATCCAAGTATGCGACTCTTGATAAGCTCAAAAATGAAATCAACAATTTGTTAAACGTTGCAAGTGTAGATCCAAATGAAGTTGTAGTTTTCCAGGACAAACAAGGACGATTAAAGACGAGTAATGTACAACTGTCAGATGTACTTGTACGAAATCCTACTGCAGTTGCTAATAATATTGTTACTTTTAACAATCAAGGTAAGATAGAAGATTCGGGTAGGTCAGTTAACGATTATGTTAGAAAAGCAGGTGATTTATTTACGGGGAACATTGTTATGAACCAGAACAATATCACATACCTTGGAAACCCAAGTGAGGATAATGACGCTGCTACTAAGAAATATGTTGATGATCAGGAATCAAAGCACGTGTCAGTGCATGGCGGTATAATGCGTGCATTTCTCAACATGAACAATAATGGCATCAATAATCTTAGAACACCAGAATCTGATTTTGATGCTGTAACAAAGAAATATGTTGATGATATCAACAATGAAATCACCAAGTTCAAAACTGAGTTTACTAATCACATCACCACGTTTTTAAATTTTCGCAGAAACATAAACAAAACCAATAACGAATTTTTTGGAAGTCCGCCATCTGTTGATATTACACTCGATAATATTAACACAAAACTCAACGATATTATTAGTGGAATTCCTAGTATTGTTGAGAAAACAAGTATGATTAAAATTCCTTACAAGCAGATTAAAAATATTGTTTATACTGTTGCTTCTGGAATGTCTACTTGGTCGCCGCAAAATAACACTCTCAAACATACTGCAGAGGTCACTGGTGTGTATAGATTGTCCGTGTTTAGCAGTGTAAAGTTTAATATATTTACCTTATTTCCATGGCGTTACTCGACTGATAATTTCTCTGCAACCGTGTCTATTGTGTTAAACAAAGATGTTGAAGAAACTTTTATGCTAATAGCAGATGACAAAAAATTAACTGCTGCGTCATATTGGTATTGTCTAGAATTTGTGGCTGAAACACCTCAACTAGTTACTTAATCCAGCCTGAGATTATGTGAACAAATATTATAATGAAAAAAAGTATAGTTGATTTCAATCATATTTCAAAAGATATTCCAGGACAGGATGTTGACGCACTAATACAATACTACAAATATTATCACAAAAAACTTTGGTGCGTAAAAAAATGATACAAATATTATAACAAAATACTTCGAGTAATATCATATCTACCCTTGTTAATGACTAGTTCTGGCATAGTTTCAAGTGGTATATCATTAAACCCGTTTTTGTTAATCATATCCGGTGTTGGTGTTTCTCTTACAGCAGCTTGTAAAAAAGTTGAACCTAAAATTTCGATAAAAATGCACGGCTGCTTAACATCAATTATAACTTACAAAAAACTACTTGATCAAATAAGATCTTACCTACGAGGAGTAAAATATAGTATGGACGATTTAATACGTGAATTTCGTATTATTGGCAACATGTTAACAGATATTCTACCCATGAGGATCAGCAAATATGAGAAAGATTATCAAAAGAAGTATGATATAACATAAAATTTTATATAATACAACTTACCTTACTGGAATTCTAATGCGTAATTTAGTCCACAATCGCCACGCTCTGCTAAATCGTAATGATTTGGAAAATTGAGTCTGACACATCATTTTGCCTATTTTGGAAGATCACGTAATTAAATTTTACCTGTTACCTATATATTTTGCAACAGGTGTTCTATTGTATTTGTTTGGAGGTCTAGAGGGGTGGGGAGAGGGGTTGTTGAGCTCGGATTCTTAGCGCAATTATTGATTGCAACAGGTGTTCTATTACGTTACCTAGGTATTTTGTATTTGTTTGGAGGTCTGGAGGGGTGGGGAGAGGGGTTGTTGAGCTCGGAATCTTACTTTCTTCTACTACTATGATTTTCCCAAATTTGTTGAAACAGGCAAATAATTAGAATAACAATCTCCCCATCACATTATTCGTCCATCTAAATCAGGACGACTAAACCTTGCAACTTGTATTATTGCTTAATTTACTGGTACAACCATCATCACAACCACGAAACATTACAAACGCTGCTGCTGCTCCTCCTCCTCCTCCTACTACTACTACTACTACAGCGACGACGACAAGGAATATGTCTGATACTAATACTACAGTTAATACCTTGTGAAAGTACATAGGAACTGATTTTGTGGATTAAGGTGGATTGGCAGTTTTACTTAAGTTTTAGTCTTTTTGTGAAATTTTGATACACTTTACGAATTGACCTGACCTCAAGTCGGCCAATACAAGCGTATATACCAGTTCTTTGTGGTTAGATTGTGATATTTAATCTCATGTAGACCATCCAAGGTTATATCTATATATGAAACAGCGCTGTTCTTCAGAAAGTGGATTTCGTGCACATGTTTTGCTTATTAGAATAGTAATACTTTTCTTTTGCAAATAGTAGCGTGTTACTCTTCCCCCCACCCCAAGAAAAAACATATTTTGTAACGTCTTACTTTTTGAAGTAACGTGTTCCTCTTGTAAACAATACTTAGGATAAGATATTCGTTGCTCTTGTATAAAATACTTAGGATAAGGAACGTTTCAAATACGTTACTTATGACACAAATGGTCCTCAATATTAATGTCATGATGCGCATGAGACTAGTGCAATGATCACCTATAGAAAGTACATGATTACTATTGTTACAAATATTGGACGTGGTAATAAAGCTGACACTGATTGTTCCTTTCGTACGGACAACCAGTAGTCAGATGTGCATGGTATAATGATAACAAATCACAAATAGTGTAACCTTGAACTTTAAAATCTTACATCCCACAGGCTCATCTTTTAAATGATTCAACCCGCGTTAGGTTTCATATTTATAGATACTGGATATATCCTGTATATTTCACACGTTTTCAAAACGGCGGACGTGGCGCAGCAAACGCATTATAATTATTTATTGGTGAAAGCCCTAAATGTATACTGTTTCATAGATTTTATTAGTGCCAGTATGACCTTATAAAACATTTACGAACGAAAACAGTCCATAGCTAATTGGTTTGGTTTAATTTGACTTATTACGAGAAAAACAATTAGCAAACCTCAAAATATGACATTGTTGTTCTGAATTAACATTTGTGAAATTCTATTCGCATCTGAGATAAATTCGTTATATAGCCTTTAACGCCTTACATTAAAGAGCCTATTTACTTTTTTGACAGAATAATTCAGCTGGTTAAATGATCGTCACCATTTTCACTTTTCACCACACCTGCTCTCCCCAAAGAAAAGCCAGATAAACCAAATGTTATAGTCACATCGTGTATTTACTTTTTAGAAAGTGAGACTGAAGCGATTATCGTTTGTATGTTGCAAATTCGCCCATGATGATAGAATTACTGTATTGAGAAATGACGCCGACACAGATCTCCGGGTTGGTTTTAAGGGCGAGAGTCGTGAAAGCCGTAAATGAGATGCTCGTCATCACCAACTACTGAAGAAAAGAAAACAATCTGCTCGGAACATCCGGAACATATCATAGAGTAAGTTTAGTCTTCCCAATTTGTTAAAGTATGCTTTGGAAAAGTTTAAACGCAGGTGCTTGGGAGTCGGTCCACAGACGTCTCGCCCAATATATAAGCCTCTCTCTCTCTCTCTCTCTCTCTCTCTCTCTCTCTCTCTCTCTCTCTCTCTCTCTCTCTCTCTCTCTCTCTCTCTCTCTCTCTCTCTCTCTCTCTCTCTCTCACACACACACACACACCGCCACCCACATCACTGCCAAAATATTTGTCTGGATCCATTCTCTTTAAGGTCTCTTGGAATTGTCAGACATTAAGTAAAATCTCCGTTATGAGTAATTTTCTTGTCAATTTTGATCTCTCTTTGCTGCTGTCATAGCTCTCATTCAACCTGATTTATACAGGTATGAATGCAACATGTTAGATATCATTCGACACGTTTCGTCCAATGAGATTTCAGGTTGTGTGTAAATAACTTTATTGCTGTATTTATTAAAAGTCTAAATAACATTTAATGAAGTGAAACTATTTAGCATTGAAAATTTAATTTAAACAATACAAAATAATTTGGGTTGGACGGAGTTCAGTCAGATGGATGAAAATGAAAAGCACGCAGTAAACAAATGACCTTAGAAGGATGGTCACTAATTTCATTATGTGCCAGAACCGCGTTTGAAATCATGGACTGTGAAGGTGGACAAGGAATCCATTATCAGTATAATTACGATAAAAGAAATATTGAAAGAGAAATATTGTCCTGCTAGCTTTAAAGTCTTGAAAAATCTGCATAGATATAAGTACAACTAACAGAGACGACATAAATTCTTACTGTGCACTCTTCATCTAGTTTGATGTATTTGTGTTTTATGTTTATCACCCATGGCACACTCATAACACCAACGTTCTAACTCTGTTTTGCCTATTGACACCTGAACAACCCATCACATAACCCAGTGCAAAAAAGCTCTAAGATAAGGATGATGCTAACTTCTAAAGCATATGCTAACATATTGACCAATCGGAAAATGTGGTGTAGCCACGCCTACTTAAGAAGCCTTTGTTTTTTTTTCTGCCTAACATGATTACTCAGAAAAGATTGCGACCGTTGGGTTCTCGCGCTCTATGACGCTTAAAGATTTATCTCCTAATTTATCATAAGATGACTTGAAATATATTGAAATCACCTTTAAATCAAAACAACTAAGATGCGCATATTTTAACGAAGTATACGTTGAAGGGACAGAACATTTTAAGAACGAAGGAAATATGATTCAGTTATGGTCCCATGTGCTGTAGGAGTCAAAACGAAAGTAAGAAACCACACTAAATCAAAAATCAGAAGAAGTGGATAATACACATTACTAAGTTTTAGATTGTTAGTACAGCTTTTCATCAACAGGCATATTCTTTCACGCTCCATTATTTATAATAATATTGATTTCAATATTAAATGCATTATTATCATTCCATTCTATGCAAATTGTAACCGATGTTGTTCATCCCCGGAACCCTCTGTTTATGTATTGAATGGAGTAAACAACTTTATAAATTTTATTATATAAGGTGCTTGCATATTTAGTAAAAATTATTACAAATAAGACAATCACGAGAGGAGTAGGGTAAGCAATAGAAAGGTTGATATAAAAGGAAACATTTTGTTTTTAAAAATAAAATGCTTAGAGGTCCTGAGCACGTGGAGAGCAAGGCTAGTTATGTTTCAAACTGAACTGTGTAATGGAATTTTCTGTTTAAATTTCTGTTATATATAATTTATTAAAAATGCTTAAACTTTTCATTCAATGTCTGGTCCACAGACCCATTGCCTACTTTTTACGGGTCCTGTAAACAAGATTTATGAATATCCACTAATAATTACAGTTGCTTTTATACTTATTTTAAAGCTCTAAAAAATCATATAATTAGAACCAAACAATTCTGGATTTTAATCTGTCAGAGATATTTTCTGTATCTGTCATGAAAAATAACATTTCTACATTCCTTCAATGTTTTTTTCCATGATGCCACGTTATTTTACCTAGCATTGAAGATCGATAACAAATAAGAGTTCATGTCTGAAATAGTCTATCTGATATCTGGTAAAAATCCTGGACTAAGATGGAATCAGAGACGTTTAAATAAAAGTTGTGAAAGCACAAATTTCGATAAAAACAACAGTCTGTTATCTTTAATTTTCTATTTTTGAAATAATCGAATATTTGGTAGTAATATTAGGGATAACGTATGCTACCAAAATCAAAGTTAGAAAAACCAATATATAATATATTTATATAGCTTCTGAGCCATATTGTAGACATGCTGGCTGACATTCTAAGCGATGTAAATAAATAATCCTTAAACTAATATATTTTCGAGATCATTCAACTGATAAATTTTAGAATACCAGATCATACATAACCTGACTGAATATTCACATTGTTGTTATGGATCCATTCCATTTTCAGGATACTAAATCACTCTTGAAAAAATAATACGCATAAAAATGCACAAGAAACTTAATCATCATGACGTTTAAAGTCGTATTATATACACAGTTTAAAAAGTAGATACTCATTTTCAGCTACCTTATAGGACGATTTGAAAATTTCCTTTACTGTACAAACTTAAAACGTCACTTAAATATCTATGCGTTTTCAGATGTAGACCGGTCATATTCTATCGGTGTGACTAAACCGACCGCAGTTCTTTCTTTAATCTTAGATAATTTGGTCCATTTGCGGCTAAATTTACAGGATCGTTGAACTATGAATCCCCTTTTAAGCAATCATAAAGAATCTACCTGATTCGTTAATGTTTTCTACAAAAATATTTTGCTCCAAATAATAGTTTTATGATGGAAATATACCTCTGGCCAAATATTGCTGGATATCGATTTCAACTTGGAAAAGAATGGACTGAAATTTATTTATATTAAAGATTCATTATTTCACACCATATTAGTTTCCCAATAAAACTCGTGTTCCTACATGCATGAAGAATAATTCCTCTCACATCAAAGAAAGCAGTCGTATGCCAGTATTTACTTATTTCATATGTATTCTTCTCCCTTGATGACCTTGCATGAATGTGTCTCGCCTTGTTCAGTGTTGGTGACCTTATTTGTTAACCTATGATACGAAGCGACAGGTGCCCGTCAACTGGACTGATCTGTATGAGTTACAAGTTGATAAACCAGAATTTTGCACGTGCGTTATCAATCATCTTTATTGTGAACATTCTAAAATTTGATTTGTTGTATTGTGGATATGTTTTGAGACTACTGCCTTAAAACTTTACTCAGATGATTTTTCTGTCTTATTGTATTGTTTCGAATTAGCGACACAAAATTAGTAACTATCAAACTGACATATTTACAGTTCATTACTTTCGTATTGAATTCCATTTTTAAAATTAGTAATTAGATCATTCATGTAAGGAAGAAAGTATTGTTTGCTCGAAACTGAATGAAAATGATATACCTCATTGTTTCCTTAGCACTTAATCATATAACTTGAATAAAAAAAAATACCCACCCAACCACCCACCCCAAAAATATTGAATGCCTAAAATGCATTTTCGTTATTTTATTGGTGTTTTGTATATATTTTTTTAAAAAGAAAGTAGTCAGGACCGCATCTCACTCATACCTCAGACTGACAGATGGAGGAATACTTAATACTTTTTGATTCTCAAGTCCATCAAGATGCCACCAGATTCGAAAAACATCCGTCATCGCAACTGGATATCAATAACAACAAGGTGACTAAATTATTTTCATTTGAAAATAATGATGGATTGATGAAAAATTTGTATTTATGCGGTGAAAACGAATTTAAAACAAATCGCATCCTACCGTCTGCTTGTTCACAGATACGAAAGGAACATTTCATTAAGATAATATATCTATATATTTATATTTCGTATCCATGTCTATACAAGTAGTATGAGGCATTTTGTAGATGTATCTTGGTGTAAAGTAACATATCTGGTATTATCCATTGATGGAATGCTATGCCACTCTGTACAAAGTGGCATATTTCGTATGGTCGATCTAGTATTAATATTAGTACCTTAGTCCTTTTGTGGACACGGTACTAACATGAGTCTATGTGTGTTAATGGAGCAGCCGCTGTGATTTACACACGGCTCTTGTTTGTCTAATATCAAAAATTCTGAACATGTTTTTTGATAAATTATAAAATAAATTTAGTAGTTCTCTTATTTAATAATGGAACAATCACAAATCATTGTAGAAATAGTGGTAAAATCTAGTTTACCTTTCTTATCCGATATTTTCATTTCGATCGTCCGCCATATTAGTTCAAATAATGCCTACTTCCGTTCTCAGCCTTGTTTCTTTGTGTGCCATATAAGGACCTTAATGCCTTAATTGGAAACGTATATAGATGGTAGTAAAAATATGGCGCGTTTTGAGTCGGAAATTCTGCGCATTAAAAGTAAATACGATTTACAGTTAACATTGAAATTGCACCAGTAAGCAATTATTTTTTCAACAAAACCGTATCCCACAATTTATGCAAGTATTCATTCAACAACTAATACCATAGCGTAGAATATCCATATATAGTCTGGCAAGCCTTATGTAGAGAAGGAGTCACGGCGAGTCTCGCGTTATCTGTCATGGTGGACACGGTGAGGTTAGCATAACTACGCCAATTTATTTTACCATGTAAGGGCTTAATAAATTCAAAATAAGTCAAACTTTTTTGACAAAATGATTAAACTTATTTAGTAGATTTCTAAACTATTTATGTTTCTGACGTAGGTGAGGATTTTCGTTTGCTCCATTACATGATATGGGATCAGTTCGTAGCCTCAACCACAACAAAACAAGTTGCGGTTACGACATCGTAGCTAATGGTCAATCTATGGAACGCGATGCTATTCCTTAAAAAGTGGCATATCTCGTACAGTCGATTGCTAGATTGTTACGTCACTGTTAAACGTGACATCCCGTATTGTTTATTGATTAAATGCAAACTAGAACATACAGTATTTGTCGAATGCCTAAATTGCAAAGGATGGTATTCAATTCGACTAGACTCCAGTGGAATTTATGCTACCACCACGATTGGAATACAGGAATCATGGTAATAATTCAGTTCCATTGTAAACCTGTGCAAACACCATGATATAAAAAAATTCAATAACTTAATATTTCTGAGTGCCCATGATCAAACCTATATTTATCAGTATACATGAAACCTGGATGTCCGCTTCTGTGTAAAGGAAAGGATATTAGCCACGGCATTGTCTGGACCTGCATGGGTTTGAAACATGTGCTTTCAATTCCACATCAAAGAGTCAGGTGCTAATTTTAGTAATGAGTGTTCCAAACCCAAGACTGTTAAAGGACGGAAATTCCATCAATAAAAGATGTCTGTTTTTTCTTCACTGTTAAGCTCTCAAAAGATTCTTTTTCGTAAAACATAACTTACATTATTAACCAATCCTGTCCATCCAAACCAAATATACTCTTTTAAATATTCGCCCATTTCCAGGCTGGTTCCCATTTTTCCATACCTTTAGTACCGTGTGTCCTACAGATTCAATGACAATATTGTTGACAATATTTCTGACACTTTCCTACCTGACTGCAAAAGTCTTTCAGACTATGCGTTAAGGAAAGGTTTGAACTACTACACACATGTATATATTAATGAAATTAGGATTTTCGATGTCAAAAAATCAGGTCGAAGTTGCAGTACCTTGCTTGTAATCTATGATGAAGAACGAACAACGTGACTAACTTGAAGACACTTTGCTAGAAGAGGACAAAAAAAATAAATATTGCTGTTTTTGAAAACTTATGCATACATATTAATTATCAAAATTTCTATTATATTTTCAATTTTTAAAATTTTAAATAAAGCTCTAGTGACGTGTTTTCACCCATTAAATTTATTTCCTACTTTTATAATTATCTTATAAGAATACAAAAAGTTATTTTTAAATATATAATTAATAATTTAATTATGTATTGGAAAACAAAAATTAAAATTACAATAAATAGATAAACAATTTATACAAAGTTTCCTAAGTTATTGAAGGAAATAGTTTACGCTCTTTACGCCGCTTGAACGCGGATCATCAGTTGGACGGTTGAAACATGTTGTAGGGGTGTCATTGATAAACTAGTAAATTTGAATTGTTTCAGATCCATGTAAAACGATCGTCTTTCTTAACCCCTTAGAAAAAGAATGAAACAATTATGAAACGTTTAAAAAAAACACGACAGGTGCGTTGACAGGGATATATTGCATTCGCTTTTTCCTTTGTTCCTCAATTAGTGTGACTCGACCCATGTTATTGCACTGATATCGTAACAATTTGCAGGTCTTATAAATTCAGTAATTTGTATGAGATCAATTTTATTCTCGTTAGCACGATTCGTTTCATGTTACTGCATTGACGTCATAACATTTTGCAGGTGTTTTAAAATCAGTAACTTGCAAGAGATGAATTTATTCTCGTCAGCAAGACATACAGTTAAATAAATGGCAGGACATAGCTTGCTGTATTTTTATAGTCTCAATCATAATAAAGGCATAATAAATATTTTATTTTCAGTTAACCTCTTCATAAAGTTAAATCATTTATTGAAAACTTTCATCATAACAATGGTATTCAAAATAATTATATATAACATATTGAAATAATTGATGTAAAAAATCCAACTTTTATAGTATAGAGTGGTGTTTTGTCAAGTTGACATCAACTATAATGCTCACTTTTGAAAAATTTAATACGTCAGCACTGTAGAATTATGACGCAGCATTCCAATATTTCAAATAATGCTTTCAAAACCAAGGTAATATAAAGAAAAGATTAACAACGCGTATACAGACATTTTCTTTATTGTATGTAAATTATTATTTAAATATAATATACAATTCGAACATAAGCTAACAAATAACATAAAATTGTATTCAACATTTGCAGTAACACCACAAATAATGTCATTATTCAAAAACGGGTGTGTGTATTTATATATGAAATATGGTTATAAATAATATATCACTTCCAACGCTGACATCATGCTGGTGTTTAGTTTGGAAACATTTTCTTTTAAATAAAAAGTGTCCTCTTGAATTCATTCATAACAACGACAATCTGCATCGCATGTGCACGAGGCACAACGGCAAACCATTTTTCGAATAAATTTTCAGTGATTTTCTGCGTAAACTGTCAAGTCCATCTGCAATGTAATAAAAAAGAACCGAGCGTGTTCTATGTGAGCAAATGTTTCGGATATAACGTGTCATTACGCAGTGCAATGCCTATTTTTGATTGGTCAATAAACCCAGTTTGACTGACAGGTCGGAACTACCCATTGTAATGTTTAGGATATTTTAAATGAAAGAGGAAAATATCTGTTTCTACAGACACATGTTTATACTTCTCTATAGCTATAACTTACAATTTATCAGACCTACATCTATCACTCTATATATAAGCTTATCTCTGATCACTAAGCTTCCGATTCATCAGTGGGGAAAGTCTATATTACCATATGGACTTGCTTCTGGAACACCTCATCCCTCCTTTTCTTTCAGTCTTCCAATGCAAAGTATGTTTTTAAATTCGAAATCAGTTTGCTTTGTTTCAAATTGATCGTAATGAAAATAATAAAATTTCTAATAATAGAAATTAGAATAGCATAAATTCGTGAGTATAATCAATTTGCGCCCTAATATTCTGATGCTGTACAAATGGTCAACGTAGAACAAGGTACAGTAGGTTTACAGTTCTCAAGGTCACGTTCTAATCATGTTCTGGGTGTTTACCGATAGCAGAGTTCAACTTCAGATCGTTTAACTAAATAGCCATTTAAGGAGATACAATTTATTATAATTAACTCTCTAGATCTGCAGAACAGTTTACAGCTACAATATATTACACTATTTGTATGTAAAACAGTAAAATCACACAATCAATGCGGTAAAGCTTGTAAAAGTTTTGCGTCATTTTTGCATACACATAAGCCTTAACGTAGTCTAGTTGTTTAATGGCTCGTGATAATATCCTTAATGTTAATCCAGATGTTGAATATATGTCAGATGCATCTCCATCCGTCTTTAGTTTTATTGTATCATATGTCTGGTCATCGCATGATGGAATATGGGGAGAATTCTTTACTGTCTTGAAGAATGACGAATTTCTAGTGATTAGATGGTCTTCTATTCTCGCTGTCTTCATTGATCATGCTTTGTTGAAGATTTGATACGGTTTTGGGTTGAATGGAGTTGACAACTTCTTTTGCTTTTCTTGCTTTGCTAGAACACTGTTTCCAAATTTTCAAATTTTTAATTTGACTTCGCTTTTCGAGCTTGATCTGCATAGGTCTTCATCCTTTCCTTTGTGTCATTATCTGTTTTTTCTATTTGTCTGATTTGATTTGTATATGTGGGATTTTAGTTCTCACTTTTTGCCCAAGTAGAATCTCAGCGGAAGATTTGTTATTTGTTGCATGAGGTGTGGCCCTGTAACTGCGTAAAAAGTTGTACATTTTTAGTTTCCAAGTTTCATGTTCTGCATTAGCTGCTTTAATTGTTTTTCCAATTGTCTTCATATACCTTTCTGCTTCGCCATTGGCTTGAGGCCATAGTGCTGTAGTTTTCCTAGGTCTAGTTAGGCGTATCCTTTCTTAAATGTGCTACCTTATGCTGCTTATCACGTGGTCATCTTCCCTTAAATTTATATCTAAAAATAAGGCGTCTGTGACCTCCTGTTGTCAATCATGGTCACCATATGGAGTTACTGATGAAGATTCTGTTGGAGACATTTTAATGCTTCGATTCCATGCTTGATTACACTGGTCAATAATCTCTGGTAAAACTCTAAGCATCGGTTGGTGTTATCGCTTGTGAATCTCTTTTCAATTCCGAGTTTTTAGAGTCTCCTATGTGAAGTTTCAGGAAGCTGAAGTCCTCGTCCAATAAGGTGTAGTCCTGGAAGAAGAGTTCCAACAATACCAGATAATATTGATGCGATTAATCCTTCTTGTTTTGAAAGTTGTGACGCAGAGAATTGGAGAACATGACCTCTGTGAGCAGTGGCATCTTTTCTCTCAGAGGTGGTTGTATGTGAGTCTGCAAAACCTTATCAAGTCCCGCTAATACTGCCGATCTAAGTTTAACGGATATCGGTCTCTTATGCTAAACTGCCGTAGCAACATTTTTTCTTCTGCGGCGACAACGTTAATCTTACTAGTAGATATGACTTTATTTTACTACATATCATATCAGTTGCTATTATTTCTATAGGTCTCTTGTTATCATAATCAGCAGATAAGGCGATGAACACCGTTTCCCATGACTTTGCGTTGATCCAGTGACAGCTCTAGAAGCTACATCATGACCCAAGGGAGACAATACGGAGCTTAATAATTTAATTACCAGTGTTTTGACAAATGGGACTGTAGCGTTCGCAATAGAACCCCCTGAGATGTTCTTTTGTCCACTCTTTTTAGCAGCTTGCATTTTGCTCTGGCGGCTTCAGCGCTGACTGCGTTGCCCAAGCATTTTGACATATAATATTTATTACAAAATTGATTCTTATGTATACAATGACGTTCATGTTTCCATTACGCACATCCAAAGTCATACATATATTTAAATGGGGCAGGTGAGTTGACAAAAAGGCCTGATTCTGTTGGGACCTAGCCCAATGGGAATAATTATTTTTTTTTTAAAGCAGCAGGTTGCAAAGTATAAGTAGACAGGTAAATCACAAGTTTTGCTTGATAAGAAATTCCGCTGAATGTACAGACTGAAATTTTAGACATTAGTTTTTAAGAGCCAAATTGAAAAAAGGAAATATTACAACATATATTTTATTATCACATTTTGTTTATTTTCAAGATTTAGTTAAGATTAAGAATCAGAATCAGTCTCCTCCTTCACTCTATAGTTTGTCTGTTTCTTCTGCTCAGGTACCTGCAAATTAAAATATAATTTTGTTTCTTACGCAAAGTCAAATATCATCTCAGCACTGCTAACATACTTAAAAGTCACAATAACTAGCGTTACGGATTATCCATAAAGGATGTCACAGATGGGGTGAGGGTGGGAATGTGGATTGGTCAAATGAGGACAACTGCGGACAAGGGGGTAGGGGTGTAAAGAACCTTGGGAACGTCCACAAACTATTATTTTTTGTTATGATATTCTGTCTTGAACAGCAGGCCTACTGCTTGTATTCCATTATGGTTTGTTAATGTCCTTATGAGTGATCCTTAAATATAAATTATTTGTTAATCTCAATTTCTAGAATTTGTTCCACAGCATATACATGTATGGATTATCATTAAAACTTGTCTCGCTCCCAGAGTCTGATGTTGATATCATGGTCCATATATCAGCTTTGTTTACCTGAGGGAGTATACATATAGCCAAGGCACCACAGCCTGTATAACGCTCTCAGTTCAGACAATACAGTGTCTGGCATGTTATGAAGACCCTGGCTGACCATGTGACTGCAGAGCTAGTGCCAGTTTCCCTTGAAGCAGGCAGTGGCTCCAGTAGCCATCACTACCAACGTTTCCTTTAATATTTTTCCTGTGTACGCGGAATTTTGAAACTGCATCTGCTGCACGGCACATGTATTTGCTGCCAAAACCATAAAGCAGTGTATAATGCTAGATGGGAACGTCCGCAGCCATAGGGGTTGGGGGTTGGGTGAGTTGTAAGCCACATGCGGACATAAGCAGCCATGGGAAGAGAAGGTTTAAGAAGACAAGTATTATCTGCATATGTCCTTTCTTCACTGGACTTATGCTTCCCTAAATAGTGTTAAGCCATGTTACAAGGTAACTTGTCATTTCAGTCAAGTGGATGGTGAAATCTATTTACGCAAAGATGAATTTATTTTGTCCAGATATTTCATGGGAATAAAAATTCAAAGTGGAAACCTTTGCCTGATCAGACAAGATGGCTGTAAATATAATAAGCTGTAGTCCAGATTTGACAGGCCTTTGAACGACAAAACAAACTAATTTTGTTTGCAATTTAAAAATGTATCCACCTAACAAATACCATGCTTTGAAAGACAAAAACAAAAAACAACAAACAAACAACAAAACAACGTAATACTGAAAAATAAGTGTCAAATTGCTAATCTTGTATTTATCCTCTGCGTTGGTTAGGTGCATATTTGAAGGTCTAATATAAAGCCTCTTCTATTTCATTTGCTTATGCTTTGTCATTAATTTTCACTCAGGTTTCTACATGAGTAACACAAGGTTTTAAAATAAGTTTCACAACAAAGAATACATTACTTAGCTCTAAGTGCCAGCAATATTTAATTGAGTATTTATAAAACATACTTTGAAATGCGGTCTCATGTTACTTTATATACAAGTCATTGCAGTATGTGTGTGAATAAACATGTACTTTATCCATTCATTTGCAAATCTCTGGCAAGTCACATGAAAAGAAAACAACTGAAATCAAGCCAAACCTTCTTATCAAAACCCGGCATATCAGAAGCTCTTGAAATGTTTTTTTTTCCTTTACGTCTCTTTAGGCTATACTCTGCCCAGAGTCTTTTTGTTATTAGCTTTTTCATTATTCTGTAGATACTGTCTCCATAAAGGGACCTCAAGTACTATTTCTGAAACTACTACTACTACTACTACTAATAATAATAATAATAATAATATTAATATTAATAATAATAATAATAATAATAATAATAATAATAATAATAATAATAATAATAATAATAATAATAATAATAATAATAATAATAACAATGTGACAACATATGATTAATATAGTTTTATACATGGATTTGGCGTGCAAATTTGTTCAAACATGAAACAGTTTAGCAGCACCAACTATGCAACACAATGTACTGAAAGTAATTATTAAAAAATTAACCACAATGAATTATTAACTTCATAAATGACATTCACTCTAAGATTGAATTTAAGAAAGCTAAAAAAGTGTACTGTGTATATAAAGTTAAACACCTGTATATGTTCATCTCTAAACATGTTTCGGCCTCCAACCGTAAAACGTAATAGCTGACTACTACAAGTTTTCCCCCACCCCTTACAAATTCTTCAGGTGACTCAGCATTTGTAGGATTCATATTGAGGTTTACAACAGTAAATAAAGGTTATAGAAACGATAACAGGTTTTTCTGAGAAAATACAGCCCCCGAATTACCATATTCTAGAGAGTTCTAGAATCTCCTTCATCCTCTGGCAAAGGCCCTCTAGTTCCGCCACTGAATCACATGGCATTGTGAGAATTTCTTCTATGCATTATGTGTCTGGATCTTTTGTGTTAGCTAAAACTTTTCTTAGGAGGGCCACCTGCTCCTGCTGTTTCTCAATATTTGTCGAGTTTATTATAAATACACTGAGCTGGAACTCTGTAAGAGATTCATGATACTATAAACACCTTTTTTGAAGATCAAATTCATTGCTATTAACTTCTTGTAAAGATCTGTGTAATGAACAGGTTTTACAATGAAAAATATTTACGAAATGAAATACATGCTTTTTGTAGAATTTATTTGAGAAGAAATATTAAAACTTACTGTCACTTGAATTCTGTATTTTATTACTCCCTGGATATGTTGTTTCACTACTGGTATCTGTAAAGTTGCATTAAATTAGAATGGTTTTGGTGTCAGACGTAGAGATGACACTGGTATTCCTAAGAAAGAAAAATAAAAACTCCAATGGAATCATGAACAGAGTAGACACATTTATGAAAAAAGAATCCATTGTAGATATTATACAGTATGCTTTATGACCTGTAATTTAATTAATTACACTTCTCCCAATGTTCAGAAATAAGTGTCTTAGCATCAAAAACTTATGCTTTCATATCATAATCTTCCATTTCCAAACAAATGTTGGTGTTGACACAATGTATATGACGTTAGTATTGAACACTAGCATTTATAATGTCTACAAGATGACAAGACTAGTATCAACTAAAGTGACGAGTCTGATGTGCATTGAATGAATGTTTTTAAATGCTGCAATATGCATTTTACTGCCACAAATTACCCAACCTTTTGTAACACAAAACAGTTATACTACTTTAAATTAGAATTAAATTTATGAATACAGTGTATAAATGACTTACTCGTATTTAGAGAGCAGCAAATGAAATAAAAGATTATATTAAACTTAAATCCGCAATCACACAACTAAACTCGACTCATCAATTTCCAATATAAACAAGTTCTTCCATCTTATGGATTGGTAAATATACTGCATTGCTGATGACATATGTTTTTCAAATGTGTTGTATTTATTAACTGCATAAGGCTCATGTACATAATTTTTCACTGAAAATATGCAACTATTAGATAACAACTGTAATTCATGTCAATAATTATCAAAATGTATTACCTTTTACATTTTATTTTTTAACATCAATGTATATCAGCAAATGTGTACATATCTCTTAACATAAGCTCATTTAAATGTCACTTGTAATTAATTTCTATTTGTAGTACTTGCTATTTAAAGAAAGAACAATAAAGTTTATGCTCTTGACCCAAGAACGCGTGATTCGAAATATGAGCCTAACGGACGGCATTTTACCACGGTAACCTATCAGTAGTATATGGGGTTAGTTTGGCGTCCATAGTTAATAAAAAATCAGCCTGAGGTACTTTGGTATAAAGGTTTTATGACGTCACCTGGAACAGCTGGGGTACTATAGTGTTAAGGAAAATTTTGTATTAGCACACTTTGGGCCTGTATAGTGAAAAGAAGAATGGCACAGATGGCATGACATCACGGTACTGGACACTTAATAACACTGTAGCAATGTACAGAACTGTGACGACAAGCGTTTATCAAGTACTGTGACATCAAGCATTCGTCGTGTTGGTGAATGTAGTGGGATGCATGTTTTATAACTTATAGAGGCAATATTAAAAGAGTATAATCTTTTCGAGGCATGGAAAGTGGCCCTGAAAGGAGCCTTTGTTTATAATGTTAACACCAGTTCGTTAACATGCAGGGCATCTCACTGATCTTCGTCTCTTTCTCAAACTACATCCCACTTCTGGTCCGTAGATGAGAACTCTCTTTAGACACCCTTGTCTCTACACATAGATTCTTATTTTACAAAGGGTTGTATCAGTAATCTGGGTAATAGCCAATGATGATCTGACATACATAGGATAGTCCGGGTTAAACAGCATCGATGATACGAGAGAAGATGATTCTACGTTGGTCCACATTCTGTTGTTTTTTGTGTGTGACGAGAACAGGTGAAGGGAATGAAGTGAACCGCGTGTATTTATAGGGAAAAAGTGGACCGAAACGGATTGAAATGGTTGACCAATCCCAATACGCGTTACAAAATTCAGCCACATCGTGGAATTTGTCTTCCAATCCGAAGAGAGCTACACGTGACGTCATATTCCCTATATACGTTCACTAGAGTTTTGTGCGCATTGAATTGATGCGACTGTTTGCTCAAACATGACGGAACCTAAGAAGATAATGACTTTGGGTGCACTGGCTGCGGAGACGAAAAGCGATGGCATATCAGCAGCTACTAAAGTGAACACAGTACATATATATAGATGCAATAAACTGACGATGAACAATACGAAACTAGTAACTAACTAACCTAGGCGCTTTCGACTCTTTATGAGTCTTTTTCAAAGGCAAATACAAAACATATATACAACAAACAAATAAACACAAAAACGTTGTGTTTGTAAACCTCTACATAGCTGTCACCACATGTGTTAAAACTATAAATGCAACCAGCTTGTATAGACTTGTTGCGAATACTGAAAACGGTGTATAATTCCCTAAAAGTCTACAAGCATAAGCGACATCTATTTTTACTTTTTGTACATTTGTAACTTTGATTATATCCCGGATATTTGATTCTATACCGGTTATTCTTATAGTAAAAATTGAAGGATAATAAGAAGATTTAGAAAATGTTAAATTCTACTAGTGCATAGTTTTCATTTTCTAGTCTTCTTGGCTTAGACCGCTTGGTTTCAATGTTCTAAGGCGGCGTATCCAGTATGATTCCTTTTCCTTCCTGGTTTCGGAACTCCAGCTGTGGTTGTTAGCAATAGCGATAAGTATTATATCACTGAAAGTGTGGCCAGGGGAGGAGAAGTGTTCTGCGACAGGGCTTCTGTACAACTTTTTTGTCATCCAATCAGATCTATGAAGGTTTATCCTCTTGTGTAGCTTTTCAGTTTCTCCGACGTACTGAAGGCCACAGATCTTATCTAATACAAAAAATCTCCTTTTAAAATTCCATCCCTGCGAAAAGGTCTTGCTGGGCTATTTTCTGCTGTTTTTCCAAATGTTAAAGGAATAGTACCATATCTCATTCTGTCATAATATGGAAGCAAAATCATCAGTTTCTATGGTTGTGTCTAACTCATTTTCAGCTGCAGCTCCGTCTCTTTTTATTGCATTTAAATTATCAATATGCCACTTTTTTATATTATCAATATCTTTTATATTTTCTTTCTCTAAAAATTCATCATATTCACCATCTTTTATCATATCATTTGCTTTTTTCTAAAAACATTTCTTTGCTCTCCAACCTCCATAAACCTTACGGTAAGCTCACCAACTCTTTTTTTACTTCTCTTTATTATCTTTTATATCTCCTGATAATTATTTAAAAGACTTTTAACATCTTGCGATGTTGATGTTGCTAATCTTCGTACAAGTTCCAGCGTATTATTTATAAGCCAATCTATTTCAGCTTGCTTCACAACAGGGTCAGCTATATTTACTGCAAGTGCCTTAGCTAATCTTTTTCAGCATCAGATCTTTCAATAATTCTTCGAGCAGCGCCTCTTGCTGTTCTTTAACTAATGCGAGTAAACCTTTCTCTTGTATTTTTTTTTTTAGCTTTTTCTTCTGAAAGTGGTTTAGGTTCGGGTTGTTTTCCAAGTAAAGCCTCGGTAACTGGTTTGAGAACTGTAGCTGCTTTTTCTGCTGCAACAAGTTGACCGCGTCATGCTTGCTGTACTAGCTGTTTAAATTTTGCCGAGATTGCGCAAGTTATTTTTAGATCTTCAATATGTTTTCTGTAGTTTGCTTGTTTTCCCATCAATTATATACTATTTTCTATAAGAATTATTGTAGATAGTTTTCAATACAACATCGAAACGTTTGATTCTTATAATTTGTTAACTTATCAAACAAGAAAAAGTCGTATCTATTTGCCGTTGCTTGATGATATAGTTCAATGAATTTATCTTTTGTCACATCGCCGCATTGTTCGTTCGCTATATTTCTAAGGTCAATATTGTCAAGTCCTGGAAATAATATAAAACAACCAGTATTTCGCCTAATAAATATGTCGACATTATAATATCCTTGAGTGAGATAAATAGAATTACATTTCTTATTTTGCGACAGTGAAAAATACGATCTAATTGTATTCATTTCCTCGTTGGTTAGCGAAATATCATCAAAAACAACTATTTTATGATCGGACGAATCGAGTTGATTAACTGAAATAAGTTCTTCCGGTTGATTAATGATAAAGAAATACTCGCCAGATTCAAGATCGTCACGAAGTTTGTCATTATAATTGTTAAGTAGCTCGTGCTTATCTTCTTGCTGATTAATTGTGTTAATATAAACTCGATTGTAGTTAAAATTATCTCCTAAAATTAAATTCATTAGCAAATTTGTTTTGCCAGATCCAGTTCTACCAACAATAAGATAATGACAATCTTGAAGCTCACAGTTATGTTTATGTTTCACGAAACGTTCTGTATCAAAGTTTAATATCGACGATTTTGCCATTACTATTATTGTATATAATTTTATCAAGCAGTAAATAAAGCAGCAAGGTGACTTATCTAAATACGCAACTCTCGATCAGCTCAAAAATGAAATTACTAATTTGTTAAAGATCAAGAGTGTCGATCAGTTGTTAGTTTTCAAGATAAAGAAAGACGATCAAAAACGAGCAATATACAACTATCAGATGTTCTTGTACGAATTCCCACCGCGGTTGTTAATAATATAGTTAATTTTACCGACCAAGGTAAAATAGAAGATTCGGGCAAGACAGTTAACGATAATGTTAAAAAAGCTGGCGATGTATTTACTGGCGACATAATAATATCAGGAAAATAATTAAAAATCTTGGAAACCCAACCGCAGATACAGATGTAACAACAAAAAGATACGTCGACGATCAAGGATCTAAGTACGTGAGTAGTATAGGGAAATGAAGGTTTTAGCCCACCACCCCTCCCACACCTTCTCCCCACCCCCGCCAAACCCCTCATTTCCCTATACTACTACTACGTAGACAGGTATTTTGTAACCAGACAAAACAACAGGTGTTGCAATGCGATAAGCTCTGTCAACAGAAGTGACGAATTTGTTAGAACAGCGTATGTGTGGAATATGATTATTCTAAAGACGGCAAATAGGTTTTACCACAATTTTTTTATCAGATAACAGGATGAAAATTAAGATGTACATTAGAACGTTTCAGTTAACAAGGTGGAAATTAAACTAGCATTAGAATGAAAATGATATTATTTTATATCTCATTACCAATGATTAATGTTTCAACTGTTGATATTAAAAATACTTCACTATCACGACTATAGATACTAAATTTTACTTTACCGCTCACACAGCGATGGGACTCAAACAAATCTTTCATTTCTGGTTTGTTCAGAGGATATATTTTGTTGATAAAATATACCTTTGACCGATAGAGATCAATTGTGAGTTTAGTATAGTTTTGTTGGCTAATGGGGCTGTGAAAGTTTTTAAATTCCGCTAGCAACTTTTGATACAATTGTTCGAGATAATTGAAATACAAGCTGTTATCAGATCTGATGAGCGAAAGTTTTAACTTGTCACGTGTTCCATTAAAACATATACCTGATGTTTCATTATTAAATTCAACTGTCAATTGTTTACCGTCCATCATTAGATATTTGATGTTACTATTGTAGCTATTTGTCATTGTCAAATTTTCAAACATTATTTTATAAATTTAGATAAAATTTCAGTTGGAAAAGATAATGTCGAGTATAGATCTATCATCATGACAATACCCAAGGGCAAATGTATCTGCCCCATTTTTACAATAGCGTTTATCATCAAAATTATACAATCTACGTTTGATAATGACATCTGTTTCGAGTTTATGATGATTAGTTCGAATTGCCATAGCTCTCATAAAACTAACACCGCCATCAAGCGCATACCTGTAGTCATCAAATTTCATAAACTTTTTAACAAAATTACGAGGCAGACCTTTTGCTTTTTTCGTTATTTTATTATTGTCCAATAATACGGCATACATTTTACTACGTAATCCGATAAAGTATTTGATAGCGCTTGAGTTCATTTCATCTTTAAACTTACCAATAACCTTTCCATTTATGTCGTCAAGAAATTTACTGTCACGTGGATAATCGGAAAGATCAAACAGATGTCGATTATTGTACATGTCCTGATAGATGTCCTCACATTCGATTTCATATACGAGCGAATCAGTATCAGTAAACAATAATCTACTAGCCGGCCACTGATTTTTAACAAAAGTGTAATGAAAATCGTACATCAGCCACTTTGATAAATCTTACACTACAGCTCCAACATAGATCGGCTTGTTTAGTTTTAGATTTACTTTTCTTCTTTGTATCGCAACAAGATTTTCATTAAATATTTTCATGCTCACAAAATCATCGTCTGACACAAGTTTGTTTCTGCGATTGACATCATTAACTATTTCAATATTTACGCGTTTCCTAATATTCTCCATCGTCTTACCAAAAACGGAATTGTTCATCAGTTTAAAGAAGTTTTTTCAAACTCTGTTTTCGCTGCAGCCCTTCTTGATGTGTTTGAGTTAATATAACCTCTCATCCACGGCGACTGATTAAATTTTAGTACACGATGATCTTTTCTCAACACAAGACCAGCATCGACTGCTTGTTTTAAAACTTTGTAATGCAAAACGTAATTTTTCTTATCAAGTAAATTTGGTACTAGTTTCTTGACCATATAATGTTGCCTTGGTGACGCTAACGCTTGTTGTTCTTTTGATAACAAACTATAATCTATGACCATCGATTCCGCACAGAAAGGGTAATCGTTATGTAATTTGTGTAGCGAATTTGGATAATCAAGATCAACTTCAGCGAAATAGGAAACATCTTCGGGTATCTTTTTTTCTGTCTCCGATAGAAATCGATCAGCCGTGATCCAATGAAATCCACCAAGAGGCATTGGTTCTGCCATCGAATACCCGTACAAGTTATTACAATCTAGATAAACTATATACTTCAAAGGATGGTCAGGGTTATACTGTTTCAAATATTTGTTGTTTGCTTCAGCATACTTTTTTGTTATCACGCTAATACCGCCTCGGATACCTTTTTCAATAAAATTGAACATATCAACATCAGTCAGTAATTCCAACCTTACCTTACTAAACTTTAGCAGAGCATCCCATGACAGTCCAGGGGCAGAATAATACCAGTAAGGATCTAGTCCGTAATTATTATAACTCACTTCTCGAAAACTTTCAAAAACATCTGCTAATAATAACACGTCAGTTTTCAAATACAAATCATGATAATCACCAAAAGTCTCACAATCAAACTCTTTCCAGATATCTTGTGCATACCTGTACTCATCATCAGTTATATTTTCATTTTTAAGTTGTGAGTAAAATTTATCTTTGCCAGGTAAAGATGTTTCATCAAATTTACTCCAGTCGTCGAGGTATTCGTATGGAAAAACTCCTTGTTTAGCTAGTAGATTAAATTTATCTCCAAAACAGTCTCTTAGGTTATCAAATTTACTACAACCTTTTACTAGCTCATCTAACGAGGCTGCCATAAACTGCAGGCTGTCAATAAAACGCAATTTACCTAGCGTAACTGACATGTACTTTTCAAAATTATTTGGGATGCATTTGATGACATTATCGAGTTTTAGACGAGATTTTATATCAGGATCACCAAAAGCTTCTACTATAATATGGCTATCATATCCTCGAAAATTGTGAAGAATAACCGGAATAAAATCTGGAGCATGAAATTTTAAATTACACTGATTATGAGCCGCTCCACGATACTGTCCAGTCAAATGACAATGGTCATGTACTTTTTATTATTGTCAGGGTCAAAAGCTTTTTCACAAATATGACAAATTTCCGCTTGCTCGTGAGCAGATTCTTGTTGAGGTGTTAATTTTAACATTGGCGTTACTTTTTTCAAACGAGTAAATATATAATCAACTTCGTTAATCAACTGCTTGAGAAGCCAAACAGCTGGATTTTTACCTCTATATAATTTGATTGATTTGGATAATCTAGAATCAGTACAACAAACTACCTTGTACGCTACTCCACATGGAACATGATTTTGAACTTTTCTTGTACTCGATTGATTAGGATTATTTTCTACGCCAAGTACAGGTTGAAGTAAACACTCAAAATCAGCGTATATAACGAAAGGAATTTTTAGTTTGTGATTATGATGGACAAACTGTAACACACTATCTTTTTTAGATGGCATTGTTATTCTTTGCACATCACTACAGTACTGCAAATGCTTTTGTAATGTTTCATTGTTAGCACAAACATGCAAGCAGCGGTAACAAAAGAACTTTTTGTTCCTATTTTTATTGTACTGTTTACCAACTAGTCCGTTAAAGTTTTTAATCCAAACGTAATGATTTTTGTTAAACAGTAAATTTATAGTCGATTGTGAAGCTTTTTCTGAAATATATCTCGGGTATACATTCTCTTTTTTATCTAGTCCGAAAACGTTAATTGAAACAATATTTTGCTTTTCGAATTTTGGTATTTGATTTTCTGCCACAGAAAAGTTAATATCTTTAAAATTTAATCTAGACACGTGACTGATATATTTTTCAACGCGATCAGCGTGTTTTTCTGCTGGAAATAGTGCGGAAAGAACAGCCCATTGGAAACACTTGTTATCTACGTTTTTGATGTTTATACATCTTTTACTTTTTATTTTTGGTGGCAGGTCGATGTATGAACTACCTCGTAATGCGTTATATTTCATCGTGTGAAACAATATTTCTTTGATCATTTCAAACTTCCAACCCGAACCTAATTGAGTGAATTCCTCTATTTTTTCCAGATTTCTTGGTGTATTTCATCAGATAGTGATAACAGACCAGTCCCAAGCATAACACGTCTTGATTTTGCGTTCATATAAGGTTCTACAATTTCCTTGTTAGTTAATTCTTCCGTTATAACTAACTTTGAAAATATAACATGATATTGCACAAATAATCTGATACTTTTGTGTTTTTCAAGCTCACGTTTTACAGTTGTCTGTAGTAGGTGGTAAAGATTTGCTGCATTAAAATTTACTAAAACAATTTGATTATCAAACTGATAACTATTATCAAAACCTGCAAAAGCAGTCGCTATTTTATCAGGTTCTCCCATAAGACTTCTCTTAGCTATATCACGCAATTTTAACATTATTATACTATAATGTAATATCTAATTGATAATTTCCTCACACTGCACATGCGCTAAAAATTAATTGAAGATAAAAAATCACCTATAGTATAATGACAGCAAATCTAACAAACACATGTGAGCAAGAAGCATATCAAATTCACCTAAAGTATAACTTTACCTCACACTGCGCATGGGCTAAAAATCAATTAGAGATAAAAAAAAATCGCCTATAATATAATGACAGTAAATCTGACAAGCGCACGTGAGCAAGAGATTTATCATGTTCACCCAAAATACAACTTATACGCTGGAAATACATTAGGTTCAGTTATTAACATCAAAACTAGAATACCTGTTGGCAAATTAACGTGAGCGGGTTATACGATTAGTGTAAAGGGAGATAATGCCGAGAGGATTGCAATGTTTAGAAAAGATTTTATTTACACGTTGTTTTGCGATGATATTCCAGAGGGACAGCGTGTATATCACGTGAACGATAAAGTCACTGATGGCAACATTGAAAACTTATCCTTAAAAGATGAGTTTCAGCCGCATCCGGTCTTTGATTTATATGAGGCTAACGATTGCGGTATTATTAGAAACAGAAAAACTAAAAAAGTTCTTGGTACTATGAGTAATATGGGATATATCAGGGTAACTGTTAGAGGAACATCGACAGATTAAGTTTGTTATACTGGTCATAGGTTTGTTTACGAGGTGTTCAACGGATCTATACCCAATGATCTGGTTATTAATCATATTAATAACGTAAAAACTGATAATCGATTGAGAAATCTGGAGCTAGTGACGCAACAGGAAAATGTGAGAAAAGGACGAGGTGGTGGTATTAATTTTAGATGTCCAGCAAAACCTGTTATTTCAAAAAACCTTGAAACGGATGAGGAGATCGAATTCAAATCGATTTCAGCTGCGGCGAAATATTATAAGATAAATTCCGCAGTCGTAAAATTTGTAGCAGATGGAGTAATAAAATCAACTTTTTCAAGCGAATACGATGCTAGGATTCGTTTTAGATATAATGATCAATAATATTTTGTAATTCAGTTTTAGTCAAGCAATGATGAGCAAATGCTATGATATCATCGTGATTAAATTTTAGCGTCGTTACTGCACTTTCATTAATTTCATTTTTTTCTGCTTCTGTTAGCAATATTTTATGAGAATCACCTTGGATTACAATAACGTCAACACTATAACCCAACAAACATTTTCTTACCGCTTCGCCTAGTTCGTGATAATTTAATATATTAACTTTTTGGTGATATTTTATCTCATCAGTCATCTTATAATAATAAATTAGATAAAAATGTATTATAATAATGGACTTGATGAAACGACTCGCTGAACTCTACAAACAAGATACTAGCGACAAAGTCGCCAGCGATAAGGTCGTCAGTGATGAGGTCAAATTTTCCAAAGATTTCATAGACAAATCTATTGGTTATAATGCAGATGATATTTTATATAACAGCGAATCTGATGATGATGGTGAAATAGTCACTGTTGCTGACAGATCAAATTACAGCAGACCAACAACTAAACGATATAATGTCAAGTATCACATTGCAAAAAAAAATGAAATTTAATTTTACCGTTGCCGAACAACAACTGTTTTGGCAGCTAATCAAACCTTTCTTAAACATAAGAATTCCAGGCCGACAGAAAAATATCAAATTCGATTTCATATTTGTCAAGATTTTTAATCTAATGACGATCTCTGACGATCGTAAGCAGTATCTAATATCGTTATGTAAACCAGTAAAATGTAAATCTGTCAAACAAAAGTATGAGTTAATTATAATAACATTATATCATAATCTGCTTAGTTGGGATCCAACTGTTAAATTTATCGCTATACCCACGCCATTTGACTAAACTTTTATCTCCTTTTTTTCTAATCACTTTCTCGATAACAAAAACATCCTGCTCAGTTTTCTGTAGTTCTTGTTCATAAAAACTACCTACGATCGGTTCCCCTGCCAGATCTTTTAAAACGTACGTTACAGGTATTGTGAAAAGTACCTTATCAACTACAGATACTTCTTCGCTCCAGTTCGGAGTAAATCCTTTTGCAAATACCTTTTTTGTCAAAGATATTCTAACTTTATCACCAACCTTAAATTTATGTCTGCGGTACATGTTTTCATTTGCTAATATTGGATTTTTAATAGCTTTTTTAGGTGTCATTTTGATGGTTCGATGTTTCGTGTTATTATATTCACCTACGATTTGAGAAAGGTCATCGATGTACCTGTTGGTGTTTTTAGCTGTCATATGTAATTTCTCGTTTAGCGTGCGATTAAATCTCTCAACAACAACGCTTTTACCTTCGTTTCCTGTAACATACCTTTTTATATTATTTTGTTCTAGAAACTGCTCAAACTTTTAAAAAATTCGGATCCGTGATCAGTCCAGATTTTATTCGGTTTTCTTTCTGTACTCGTTATTATTTATCTTAGCGCATCAGTCATTGAAGTTCCTGTTTTATCCGTTACAGGTACACTGAAAGCGTATTTGCTAAAAACATCTATAACATTAAACAAATACCTTTTTGGAGCACCATCAGCGCCAACGTTAAACTGAGCTAGATTGGATACATCTACCAAATTTATTGCCCAGATATCATCTACACCATTAGCTACAACTTTACGTCGTGGGAACTTTTTTTTAGGTCTGTGCAGCTCGACTGCAAGATCATCGTATACTTTTTTACCGAGTCCGAGTTTATATTTTGCTCCTATCATTCCCTGAACAAATTTTCTATCAAAACGTTCTCGTAGATTTGTTGGCTCCATATCACGTAATTCGTCTAACATTACTTTATCACAATCTGCTTTCGAGTTTTCATGATCACGATAACAGATATCATGACGCATTGCTTTTGCATCCACTTGATTATAAGGCTCTTGGCCTGGTAACGGATTGTCGTTTTCATCTAGTTGTTGATCTAGCGGATTCCACGGACAGTGTATTTATGACCTGGCAATGTCCAACCGCCTTTTGGTTTTGGTAATTTTCCAATAATTTTATGTATATCTATACCTGACCCTATTATTTCTCTGTTGTTACAACATTGACAGTATGCGACAATTTTATTTTGCTCAAGACACAAATCTCTGTCAGAATCACAGTTGCATATCATTCTATATTTTTAGTCGTCGACTAAAATAGTATCAGGATAACCAGATCCTAGCGACATCTCTGAGGATACTGTCGCTGGGGACACTTTCTTTAAAAACATATTTTTTCTTTTTCCGCAGATTGCACAAAAACTTTTTAATATTATCCTGTTGTTTTTTGTTTTTTTCTGTTGTTTCATTAATATTTTCTGTTTTAGTTCTACACTTGAGACAGTATGTTGACATTATTCTATTTTTAAGTTTAGATAAAATTTATTACGATCTCATCATTAGCGTGAGAAGGATGCTTGTCAAACTGTAAAATAAATTTTAAAAAGTTAAGATTTCTGCTCATCTGTTGGATAAACATAATACAATAATATCCGCAAGCAGACGTTCCAACAGGTTGGAGTTGATTTGATGAATAATACATCTTATTAAATTTTTTATTCATATACTTTTTTATTACATCGCTTGGAGGAAGTCCAAACGAGTCAAAATAATAATTATTATAAACTGCTACCCAATGCGTGCCGGATCCCTCATTAAAATCTTGTATATTAATAACACACGAACTTACAGCTGATGTTGATTTTATTGCTGCGAGTTCATCTTTAGAATAAACTCCGTGAAATCCAGGAACCGCTTTTAACTTATCAATGATATCAAAATTACTCAACGGGGTCGACGAGTTCCCGGTAATGTTAGACCACGTCCGATTCCTAAAAGATTTGGCAGCAGACTTCCCGCTAGTCCCGCCAAAAGTGGAGCGATTGGAATAATTCCTCCTTGTCTTGTTTGATTGCATTTGAATTTGCATTTTGGTGTTGGCGATTTTGTTTTTATTATTTTCTTTTTTTTGTTGTTGGCGATTTCTTTTTCTTTTGTGGCATTATAATATATTATTTACATAAAATTTACAATTTTTTTATTCCACTTCCACGAATGATACCATTACCTGCGACTGCTTTCTTCGTTGCGCCAGATATTGCTCCAGACCCTGCTGCTAGTCCTAATGTGCCTAAGACTGGTAAAATTTTAGGTATTATTGTACTAGTTAATACTGATAATGCTGGACCAACAAAACCACCTTCTTTTGCCAGCGCTGTCATTTGTGCAGCACTCAAATTTAAAACAAAAGTTTTTTTACGATCATACTTTTTTACTTGATTTTTTGTTAGCATTAATTTTGTTAAAACACCATCAGAAATATTAGGATTGATTTTTAATGATACCTGTTCTCGCTTTGCAATAGCAGCTACTAATTTTTAACTTGGCCATCGGTTAAATATACTTCTTTTACGATATATTTTGCCATTTTATATAACAACTGTAGATTAAACTTGAACTGTCATTTTACCTCCAATAGAATCTACCCTGATAAATCTATCACTAATCACTAATGCGTATACGTACAATGGCGCTACTGGAACCGCCCCAAGTGTCCAGGTAATTTCAATATCCGCTGTGCTGTCTACAGCTCGCTCGCTATATTTACTAACATCAAAATGAAATATAGGATAAAGCGTACGAAATTCCTCTGCTGATATTTGAGTTCCATCTTCAACATCTTGATATTTTTGTATTGCATCAAGCAGGTACATGTACGGTCGAGAAATATTTTTATTAACGTCATCAGCAAAATTGCACTCGATAGCTCGTTCTGGATATTGCTTTGAATTTAATCTAACATATATTCGTCTGACATCAGAGTGATCAAATATTGCATTATTTTGTTGTTGGTTACCTCGTCGGGCTTGCTGTTGAAATACGACAAAGATATTTCTCGGCAGTTGTTCGCTTTATGTTGTTGTGACCCTCCATGTGTAGTCAGTAGTATTTGGAACCGCTGTCTGATATATCTTATGCTGCTTAAAATAAATTATGTTTGTTTGCTTATCAAGCAGGCTATTTAGTTCTGACATTTTAGAGATTGATGGTGTTATACGTGGCATCCACAAAACGAGTTTGTTTACAATAAACTGTACATCAACCCCTCCAGATCTAAACAAGCAATCGTTTTGGCCTGCTCGATCTAAAATAAGAGTATGTTTTACTCCACGGAATACTTTATCATGATCGCGACAAAAGCCGAAAATTGTGCTTAGCGGAAGCACTATTGTAATTTGACGTGATCCTGCTGCAAGTTTTCTTCGCCTAGCAAAACCATCGTTATAGCGTGGATTTCTCACGTCAAGTGTGTTAAGAAGTAAATTTAACATCGCAGTACCGTTTACATCTGCAGCTGGTGGTTTTATATTTAGATTATTAAAAGCTGCTGTAAGAGAAACTCTTGTAGCGTCTGCATTAGCAGCAGCACCTGGTGCGACAATAGCTAGCGCGTCTGCATTAGCAATGAGAAAATTTCTCACAATTACAGCATTTGCATCAGCATCAGCTCCATGTACTATAGCGCCTCTCTTTAAAAATTCGGTTGATTCAGCTATACCCCGTCCAGTATCTTTAAACCACATCATATTAGTTGCAGTTGATCTCGAGTAATCGTCGGAAAACGAAATAATATTTAAAATTGTACTTGCAACTTGTAGATGACTTGAAATATCTTCTATAGTTTGATTGGCCAGTTGATATCTAGCACTTTTGAATAAACACCAGCCGTTATTTATAAGAGCTACTTCTGCTCCAACTGCAATTGCAGCAGGTGGATTGGCTACTGTCATAATCTGACCACGAACTTCTAACATAGCCTTATGTGGCAGTAGAAATACATCTTCGTCTCTGGTGTTAAAGGTTCTAATACCAGCTTTATTTGGTTCGTTAGAATTCTCATCAAGGTACTCAACAAACTCGAATTCTGTCACATCGTTGTCGATGTCATAAGTTTCTGTTAACTCGAGATAATTTTTAACAGACATTTAATTTTATTAGATTATATCAAATTTTATTGCGGCACTGTTACTTTAGATATTAATGTTTGTATGATCTGCTCGCCCTTTGGTGATAATAACTTTTTTGTTGTTATCATAGCTTTTTGAGTTTCTTTTGTTGGAGCGATTTCTGAGATAGCTTGTTTTATTTCAGATGCCGTCGGTGGATCACCTTTTATTTTATCAGCTATTTTTTGTCCCACCGCAGTCCCAGTGGCAGATGCAGCCCCAGTTGCAAAAGCTTTACCAGCGTCAATAGCAATTGGTGCAACTTTACGTGCTATACCCGGAATATTTTCAAAAACTTTAGTGAATATATTTCCAAAAAATCCTCCTACTATTTTTCTTCGATAACCTTTTTTTCTTTGTTTCATTATATTTAATGTTGCATAATTTTTACTTTTGCTCGCGCAGATGTAAATAATAAGTTATTCATTATTAACATGTAACTGTTTTCCTGATTGATCTGTCAACTGCATTATTATACTTGATATTTGATCTTCAACGTTTAAAGGATAATATATAATATGTCGTGGAGTTATTTGCATGAGAGAACCTGGCGGGACTTCTGTTGAGAAACTGTAAATCGTTTGACCTTTGCTACCTTTTGATGTATAAGAACCAGAAGCAATAGAACAATTTACTAATATTGTATTTACTTCTGTTATATTTGCTGGCAGTTCACTGTCATATGTAATAGGCTGATTAAGTGCAGTGTTAATTTTTCCAGTAAATCCTAACAGTTGTGCAATACTTCTTTCTCTTGGTTCAAGACTGATTACTATATTTTTCAAAATTATCCTAGTTCGCAATGTGTTATAATTTGCTGCCAATTCAAAATTATCAGCCACACCGTCAGCTTTTGTGATGAGCTCTTTGATTGCCTTGTTTAGATCAGTAATATTATAAGCTCCTTGCGGAATTTTTATTTTTTTTGTTGTAGATATTGGAGATGTTGTAATCATAGTAAAATACATTTCATCGTTAACATCATTTTTCACGTTAGGTATAGCATTCCAGCAAGTACAAGAAATTAATCCAATTTCATATTGTTTTGTAGGATCTAGTTGGATAGGTGGAATATAATTTACTGAAAAATTTGCGCTATCTATCGAAGACTCACTAGAGTTTAGTAATATTGTTGTTTGCATTCCTTTAATATTATATCATTTTACAAAATTAAGTCGCGGTGTAAAGTTTCATATTCGTCAGATGTTAATAATTCACTCGATCTTAGATGATCAAGTATGTCAATGATTTCATTATCAAGTTCAACACTATCATTCCCAGCTTCCTTTGACGATATTAATAACATTAATCTACCTATCATTTCAGTATTTGAAGTAAATACTTTTACACCAGTTCCTGTTCTTAGTCTACTTTTTTGTATACGAGATTTATCAAAAGTAAAAAATTTCCTTCTAAAACTCCACCCACTACCAAAAGGTTTCGCTCTACTATTTTCTGCTGTTTTGTTAAATGTGAGAGCAATGACACCGTTTCTCATTCTATCATAAAGTGGAAGCATATCATCAATTTTTGTAACCATGTTTATTTCATCTTTAGCAGCAGCTCCGTCTCTTAATATTACATCTAATTTATCGATTAATGTTTGATATTCTGCATCATTCCACCTGCTTATATTTTCAATATCACTTATATTTTCTTTGTTTAAAAAATCATCATATTCACTACCTTTTATCTCATCATTTGCTCTTTTTGTAAAATAAAATCTTTGATCTCCAACTTCCATAAACTTTACTGTAAGATCACCGACTCTTTGTTGCTCCTCTCTGATATCTTTTATGTCTCCTGATAAATTTGTTATAATATTTGTTATTCCTTGCGTTGTTAACTCTGCTAATCTTCGCTCAAGTTTCAGCGGATTGTTTATCAATCGATCTGTTTCAGCTTGTCTAGCCGCAGGATCAGCTATATTTGCTGTAAGTGCCTTAATCAGTTTTTTTTTCTTCATCAGATCTAGTAACAAGTTTTGCAGCAGCTGCTTCTTGTTGTTCTCTAACAATTCCAACCAAACCTTTTTCCTGTATTTGTTTATGTTCTTCTTCAGGTAGTGGTTTAGTTTCAGGTTGTTTACTTAATAGTGCTTCAGTAACCGGCTTGAAAATTGTAGCTGTTGCTTCTGTAGCAGTTACTTGCCCACGTCGTGCTTCTTGTACTTTTTACTTAACTGATGCCTGAGATTGAGCAAGTTTTTTTTAGATCGTCTATGTGTTGTCTGTATCTTACTCGTTTGTCCATTATTATAATTATAAATTTTATAAAATTGAAACGCTTTACTGTAAGTAACTGTTAATACAACAGCGTAACATTTTAGTTGGATCATTTGTAAGTTTATCAAACAAGAAAAAGTTAAATTTATATTTTGTAGTATTACGGTAAAGTTCAATAAACTTATCTTTTGTCACGCCACCGCATTGCGCGCTTGCAATATTTCTAACGTCAACATTATCCAGTCCTGGAAATAAAATAAAACAACCCGTATTTCGCCTAATAAATCTATCAACATTATAAAATCCTTGAGCGAGATAAACAGAATTACACTGTTTGTTACGTGACAGTGACAAATACGATATTATTTTATTCATCTCCATGTTATTTAGAGGAATATCGTCAAAAACTACTATCTTATGTTCATCTGCATCAAGTTGATTAACTGGAATAAGATCTTCTGGCTGCCTAATTATAAAAAAATCTTCACCAGCTTTAAGATCATCACGAAGCTTGTTATTATATTCGCTTAATAACTCATACTTATCTTGCTGTGGATTGATTGTGTAAATATAAACTCTGTCGTAGTTAAAATTATCACCAAGAAGCAAATTCATAAGCAAATTTGTTTTCCCCGATCCAGTTCGCCCAACAATAAGATAATGACAATCAGGAAGTTCATTGTTATGTTTATGCTTCACTAGTCTCTCTGTATCAAAGTTTAATATCAACGATTTTGCCATTTTATATAATATTAAACTAGTGTTAATAATTTTATCTAGGACAGTAAATAATGAGCTACTATACAAAATTTGGAACATTATCAGATTTATCCACAAAAGGTTACTAAGGTGACTTATCCAAATATGCAACTCTTGATCAGCTCAAAAATAAAATCAATAATTTACTAAATCTTACCAGCGTAGACCCAGATGAAGTCGTCATTTTCCAGGACAAAGAAGGACGATTAAAGACGAGTAACGTAAAACTGTCAGATGTAGTTGTACGAAATCCAAGTGGGAATATTGTTATGACACAAAACAAGATTACAGATCTTGGAAACCCAACTGAGAATGGGGATGCTGTCACTAAAAAATACGTCAATTATTGGGACGCTTCAATTAATAATGAAATCACAGCGCTCAAAACTGATTTTACCAGTCACGTGAATACATTTTTAAGTTTTCGCAGAAACATAAACAAAATTAGAGATGAATTTTTTGGAAATCCATCAAATGTTAACATTACACTCGCTAAAATTAACACAAAACTCAATGATATTAACACAAAACTCAATGATATTATTAGTGGAATTCCTAATATTGTTGAGAAAACGAATATGATTAAAATGCCTCACAAACAGATTAAAAATATTGTGTATACCGCTGCATCCGGTTATAGTGGATGGACATCACAAAACAAATCTATCAAATATATTGCAGAAGTTACCGGTGTGTATAGATTGTCAGTGTTTAGCAGTGTAAAGTTTTAAATATTTACCACATATTCATGGCGTTATTCAGATGATGACATATTTGGAATATTAATTGTAATATTTAACAAAAATTCTGAGGAGGAATTTATACTTGAACCAACTGATAAAAATTTTGTAGGTCCTTATCGGTGGTGTTTGGAATTTGTAGCTGATTTATGATAACTATGTAAACAAATATTATAATGAAAAGAAGTATAGTTGATTTTAATCACATTTCAAAAGATATTCCAGAAGAGGATGTGGACGCACTAATACAATACTATAAATATTATCATAAAAAACTTTGGTGTGTTAAAAAATGTTACAAATACTACAACAAGATCCTTCGAGTAATATCATATCTACCCTTGTTAATGACCAGTTCTAGTATAATTTCAGGTGGGGTATCATTAAATCCATTTTTGTTAATTATATCTGGTATTGGTGTTTCACTTACAGCGGCGTGTAAAAAAGTAGAACCAAGACTTTTTATAAAAAGCATGGATGTTTAACATCAATTAAAACTTATAAGAAACTACTTGATCAGATCCGGTCTTACTTACGAGGAGTTAAATATAATATGGATGATTTATTACGTGAATTTCGTATTATTGGCAATATGTTAACAGATATTCTACCAATGAGGGTTAGCAAGTATGGAAAAAATTATCAAAGAAAATATGAGTAACGTATAATTTTATCTAAACTTAAGATATAATATAACTAAAATAATATCATTTTCATTCTAATGCTAGTTTAATTTCCACCTTGTTAACTGAAAGGTTCTAATGCACAGTTTAATTTTCATCCTGTTATCTGATAAAAAAAAATTGTGGTAAAACCCATTTGCCGTCTTTAGAATAATCATATTCCACGCATGCGCTGTTCTAACAAATTCGTCACTTCTGTTGCCAGAGCTTATCGCATTGCAACACCTGTTGTTTTGTCTGGTTACAAAATATCTGTCTACATAGTAGTAGTATATGGAAATGAGGGGTTTGGCGGGGGTGGGGGAGGAGGTGTGGGAGGGGGTGGTGGGCTAAAACTCTCATTTGCCTATACTACTACGTGTCAGTGCGCGGTGGTATTAGGTTTGCATTTCTCAATATGAGCAACAATGATATTATTAATCTTAGGGAACCAGAAACGGATTTCGACGCTGCAACTATAAAATATGTCGACGATAAGGAAATTCCAATAACAACTTCGTTAACGACAATCAATGATGGAATTGACGCATTTAGATCTGAGTTTTCTAATCACATACAAATGTTTCTAAATTTTCGTAGAAACATAAACAGAACTAATAATGATTTGTTTGGAACTCCACAAACTGTTATCATTAATCTCCCTGACATTAACTCATGACTTAACGATATCACCAGTTTTATTCCTAACATTATTGAAAAAACTGATCTTATTAAAATTCCTCACAAACAAATTAAAAATATTGTGTGCACGGTAGCAACAGAAAAAGAAACATGGTCGCAGCAAAATAACACTCTTAAACATATCGCAGAGGTCACTCGTGTATATAGATTGTCTTTGTTTAGTAGTGCGAAGTTTAGTATATATACAACATTTCCATGGCTTTATTCGACCGATGATGTTTCTGGAACTGTGTCTATAGCGTTAAACAAAGATGTTGAGGAAACGTTTATGCTGATAGCGGATAACAAAAAGTTAACCGCAGCTACTTATTGCTGATGTATTGAGTTTTTAGCTGAAACTCCAGAATTATTTACTTAAAATATGTAAACAAATATTATATAATAAAAACAAATACAGTTGATTTCAATCATATTTCAGAAAACATTCCAAAACAAGATGTTGATGCTCTAATTCAATATTACAGATACTATCATAAAAAATCTTTGGTGCGTCACAAAATTTTACAAATACTATACCAAAATACTGCGAGTAAACCATATCTACCGCTGCTAATGACCGGCTCTGGTATAATTTCAAGTGTCGCATCATTAAATCCGTTTTTGTTAATAATATATGGTGTCGGCGTTTCTCTTGCAGCAGCGTTTAAAAAAGTTGAATCTCGACTTACGACTAAAAGAACTGCTTGCAAAACAGCAAGGAAAACTTATAAAAAATTACTTGATCAAATTCGATCTTACTTGCGTGGCATAAAATATCATATGGACGATTTAATACGCGAGTTTCGCATTATTGATAGTATGTTAACCGATATTCTACCAATCAGAGTTAGCAAATACAAAAAAGATTATAATAAAAGTAAAAGTTTAATTAATTTTGTGTGGCTTTAGTAATATCGCTATCGAATAATATATCGACCATATTATCAGTAAATGTCATCACATCATCTGCCCGTCCCGCTTTTCTCATATCATTTTCAACTGCGAATAACCACACTGATCCATATTTCGGCAATATATAATAACCCACTTTTTTAAAACAATCGCTTATTAAGTTAGGTTTTATACCAGTATATGCTGACGCTGCTTTGATCAAATTAAATCTTTTACAAAATCTATTTGTTAGATCGAATCCAACATGTCGGATTGGATGATAGAATGACATTATATATAATATCTTATTTGTTTACTATAACATAATTAACCAATAAGTAGTAGAGATAATTGATTATTCTAGCTCAGAGACACCTCGGCCCCAAAACATATTTTTGTCAGAAAATGTGTTATCATTTTGAGCTAACAAAGGTTGCTGACAAAAATGTTAACCTACAACATTTTGGGAGGGCCGGGGGTTTCTCGAGAAAGGACCATCAATCATCTCCTACTACTACTTGATACATTTACAATACTATTTAAAACGAAGAGATAGTCTTCTACATTCTTCTCATGTTTAGATTGGAATATGTATCCCTCGGAATATTTGGAAGTCTTGTGTAGAACCCATCATGTACCTTTTTGATTGTATGTAAATATTCATACCCCCCTAAATTCTGCTGCAGAAATTAATACAGATATGATCATATCATCAAAAAGTTTGAAAGCATCTGTCACAGAATATTGGTTTAATCTATTTTGAATAATACTCACTGTATGTAGAGACTTGTACTTGATGTTGTATCCGGATGAAAACATGGACTTAAGGCTAGTTGAAATTTTCTCGAAACCCAGAAATTAAGTACTGCCATTAATGACCCGTTTATACGGATTGAAAACAATGATCACGTTCAATCATCGCTGATTCCTTGGAGATTAATGAAATAAAAATGCGAATGTATCAGTGGCGTTGTCATTACTGAGTATAAACCTACCAGGGTTTTGAAAGTCTTGCATTGAATCTAAGCAACAATAAGACAAATTTATTGTCGCATCACCACATGATTCGCAATTTCAGTATATCCCTACCCCCATTAACCCTGCTTATTTCGCTGTTATTTTGAATTTTATTTTTCACTGTTTTCTCAAAGGGGTCGATACAATGAATGCTTGAAGCGATTTCACAAATCTCGCACAAAATTGAGTCGGTGCAAATATATGTTCTAGAACGATGAGTTAACTAAATGATTGGTCAATACAACTTGCATTGTCAGATCATGACCATAAAAGGTTTGCTAAACTATAACATTCTCAGCGGCGGGACATATTAACAGCGGATGTTGAAACATGGCGTGCAGTCTTATGTACATCGAGATTAAAACATGAAGAGATATAACTTTCCCCTGTAGTCGGCAAAACATCATTGTGTGCAGGGCTTTCACTTTAAGTCGCAAAATACAATACTCTGGGTAACATCTGTCCCCTATCGACTTATGCTCTGGCGAAATCAGTGCCGGTGGTGAGATAAATTTAGACCTCCAATTTGCCTATCAGATAGTGTTGCGTATATGTGATTGGATTGCTTATGTGTAAGTTTTAAATTCTTTATATTTCATTTTTGTTTCATTGTATTTTATTGCAATGAATATTTTTGTCGGATTCGGGATACTTTTCTCAGTAAGGAGATATTTTTTTAACAAAGTTTGTTTATTTAAGGCGAAGCAATATTACGTAAGAATTATCATTTAGTTACCCTAGTTCATGTTGAAGGAAGTTAAAATGATTGGTCAGTGTCTTTGGCAAGCTTTCTTTGCGTGATAACCATGTGTAAACAACGTTTTTATGAATGGTGTTAAAGTGGGGTTACACTGGCGGACATGCTAAAGTTGGTATAGTAAGGGACCACATGACCAATCTCGCAAGACTTGAAATGAGACGTTGGTGTTTTAAATATGCAATCCTAAATTTTTTCGGGCAAAGTCATTCTAAGACCTTGAAGGAAAAAGGTGTGTTATTTTTTATTTGTTGCCAGATTGTTTGTTTTTCGTATGATTTTTGGATTTAATTTATTCCCCTGGAAATTCAACAAGTTGACATTTTTTTATAAAATTTCTGAAAGATATTCATGGAACTTTATTCTGGAATTATTTTAAAACAAGGACTGATTCAAGAGAGTTGTTATTCGTATATTGTACCGCATCTGACGTCATCGCCTTCTATATTTGTACGTCGTCGGGTCCCGAACCTGGATTCTGATAGGACTAATTAGTGATAGGACTTGTGTTTTCATTCTTAGGATCAAATATTGGATTATATTCAAAAACTGTAAGTAATATTTCCCACCTTTTACATTGTTGTCTTGAGAAAGACATTATTTTGTTAAAATATATAAAGCTTGATGACTTTCACCCTTTTCTTTGTTACTGAGTACGAACCCTTGTCACGTAACAATAGTTTGTAGTTTTCATAGGAATTAATGACATTTGATATATGGAACTAAACTTTCATTAATGAGTGTCAAGCTTTATTGTCTAAATAATTCAGACCCATTGTCCCTTTCCGTATAAATGACAATATCTGTAATTTTATCATCAGGCCTATTTACTTTTTGAAGAAGATTTTTATTATCTTTTCACAGTTCTTTTCAGGAGTTCATGAGCTGCATGGATGAAACTATTTCGAATTTATCAAAGTCAGCGAGGTTTTGTTCAGATGACTCAATGAGATAACTATCTCATTTTAATGGCAGAGCTTTTTTGTCCGCAAGCCTGGTGAGTTAGAAATTGATATCTATGTTAACTTGTGCGCAATTTTTAACAAGACGACAAAATCGTCGACCTTATATTGCAGATAGATTAACGTAATTGTATCCAAATGTTCGTGATCTAATGTTAGTTTCATATTATAGGTTTAATAATAATAATAAGATTTGTCATGAAAACAGGTCATATTCTGCAGAGACGAAATTGCCCGAATATAAATGGACAGAGGTGTCTACCTTCAACTGAAAACATACTATTTTACTTAGTTTCTGAACTGTGATATTTCCATTTCATAAATATATAAAAAAAAATATTTAAACTATTTTGAGGGTTAAGAGACTGCCAATATTGAGGCCAGGCATCTGGTCACCTTAAAACATACGGCTTTTTATGCGCACATATTTTGCTCTGCAGTTTATTTATGACAAGTTGCAATCTTAGTAGATTTTTCTCCATCAATCCTGTCAATATCCCCTCCATTCTAATATACATTTAAGAAGCAGATAATAGACTGGGTGAAAATTGCTGTCAGTCAACAGAGTTCATTTTCCCGCACTTAAGTTTTAACCTTGGTTTTCATGTTCTCAGCCATTTTGAAAGAAATAAATAACAGTGTGAACAATTTGCAGCAATTTAGTATTACGTTTACAAAAAGTCATAAACGTACATTGTATTAATATATCTTGGAAACTAAATTTGAAAACTGACTTACAACACTTCACGGTACAATATATACAGCCAATTAAAAATTCAATTTGACGTATCATTTCTTTTATAAATATTTTGTTTAAATAATCAAACAAATTACACTGGTTTATTGGCGTCACTAGGGTGTGTGGGGGTGGGTGCGGACAGCAGTGAGTGACACCATCAGAAAGTGTGACACCAAAACGACTGCCTATATAAAAAAATGAATTTTTGTGCAGGAAGAAGGTCCGTTGGGGTGAAACCATAAATTGCCTCACATGACTGTCTTTAAATTTTTTTAATTTTTGTGCAAGGAGGAGGAATATGGGTGTGCCACCATGAGTTACCGCACTGGGTGACACCAACCCTAATGACGCAACGTACCGGTGTAAATATAGCAGCTTTGTAGCTAGTAAATATAGTCCACAAACCTTGAACTAACCCATCTTATCTCCTTACAGCAAAATGAGAACGTCATTTGCATAATTATAGGGATCTCGTTACATTTTGATGGATAGTTTGTTTTTAAATCTGTGATACCTTCAGTGAGTAATATTGACTGTAATATATACCTTGTTAATAGCTGAATGGAGAAAAACGCTAATCTAAACATTAATTAAATGGCAGTGTTGCTTGTTAAATTATAATATCAATTTATCTCTCACAGGCTAAGTATGGTATATTCGACCCTTGCCCCTGATAATGGGAACTACAGTAGTAGGAGAAAGTAAGAATCCGAGCTCAACAACCCCCTCCAGACCTCCAAACAAATACAAAATACCTAGGTAACGTAATAGAAAACCTATTGCAATCAATAATTGCGTTAAGAATCCGAGCTCAACAAATACAAAATACCTAGGTAACGTAATAGAAAACCTATTGCAATCAATAATTGCGCTAAGAATCCGAGCTCAACAACCCCTCTAGACCTCCAAACAAATACAATAGAACACCTGTTGCAAAATACCTAGGTAACAGGTAAAATTTAATTACGTGATCTTCCAGAATAAGCAAAATGATGTGTCAGACTCAATCTTCCAAATCATTACGATTTAGCAGAGCGTGGCGATTGTGGACTAAATTACGCATTAGAATTCCAGTAAGGTAAGTGGTATTATATAAAATTTTATGTTATATCATACTTCTTTTGATAATCTTTCTCATATTTGCTGATCCTCATGGGAAGAATATCTGTTAACATGTTGTCAATAATACGAAATTCACGTATTAAATCGTCCATACTATATTTTACTCCTCGTAGGTAAGATCTTATTTGATCAAGTAGTTTTTTGTAAGTTATAATTGATGTTAAGCAGCCGTGCTTTTTTATCGAAATTTTAGGTTCAACTTTTTTACAAGCTGCTGTAAGAGAAACACCAACACCGGATATGATTAACAAAAACGGGTTTAATGATATACCACTTGAAATTATGCCAGAACTAGTCATTAACAAGGGTAGATATGATATTACTCGAAGTATTTTGTTATAATATTTGTAGCATTTTTTAACGCACCAAAGTTTTTTATGATAATATTTGTAGTATTGTATTAGTGCGTCAACATCCTGTTCTGGAATATCTTTTGAAATATGATTGAAATCAACTATACTTTTTTTCATTATAATATTTGTTCACATAATCTCAGGCTTGATTAAGTAACTAGTTGAGGTGTTTCAGCCACAAATTCCAGACAATACCAATATGACGCAGCAGTTAATTTTTTGTCATCTGCTATTAGCATAAAAGTTTCTTCAACATCTTTGTTTAACACAATAGACACGGTTCCAGAAAAATTATCGGTCGAGTGACGCCATGGAAATAATGTAAATATATTAAACTTTGCACTGCTCAACACGGACAATCTATACACACCAGTGACCTCTGCAGTATGTTTGAGAGTGTTATTTTGCGGCGACCAAGTAGACATTCCAGAAGCAACAGTATAGACAATATTTTTAATCTGCTTGTGAGGAATTTTAATCATACTCGTTTTCTCAACAATACTAGGAATTCCACTAATAATATCGTTGAGTTTTGTGTTAATATTATCGAGTGTAATATCAACAGATGGCGGACTTCCAAAAAATTCGTTATTGGTTTTGTTTATGTTTCTGCGAAAATTTAAAAACGTGGTGATGTGATTAGTAAAATCAGTTTTGAACTTGGTGATTTCATTGTTGATATCATCAACATATTTCTTTGTTACAGCATCAAAATCAAACTCTGGTGTTCTAAGATTATTGATGCCATTATTGTTCATGTTGAGAAACGCGTACATTATACTACCACGCACCGACACGTACTTTGATTCCTGATCATCAACATATTTCTTAGTAGCAGCGTCATTATCCTCAGTTGGGTTTCCAAGGTATGTGATCTTGTTCTGGTTCATAACAATGTTTCCCGTAAATAAATCACCTGCTTTTCTAACATAATCGTTAACTGACCTACCCGAATCTTCTATCTTACCTTGATTGTTAAAAGTAACAATATTATTAGCAACTGCAGTAGGATTTCGTACTAGTACATCTGATAGTTGTACATTACTCGTCTTTAATCGTCCTTGTTTGTCCTGGAAAACTACAACTTCATTTGGATCTACACTTGCAACGTTTAACAAATTGTTGATTTCATTTTTGAGCTTATCAAGAGTCGCATACTTGGATAAGTCACCCTGGTAACCTTCTGTTAATAAATCTACTGCTAATGTTCCAAATTTTGTATAGTAGCTCATTATACATACCGTTCTACACAAAATTGTTGGATTAATATAACATAAAATTATACGATGGCGAAGATAATAAACTTTGACACCGAGCGATTGGTGAAGCATAAACATAACAATGAACTTCCAGACTGTCATTATCTTATTGTTGGGCGAACTGGATCTGGTAAAACAAATTTGTTATTAAATCTTTTACTCAATAATAACTTTAACTATGATAAGGTGTATATTTACACCATCAACCCCCAACAAGACAAATACGAGTTATTAAACGAGTATAATGATAAACTTCGTGATGAACTTGGCATTGGTGATGATATATTTTTGATAAAACAACCAGAAGAACTCGTTCCAGTGAATGAACTCGATTCGTCAGAGCAGAAGATAATCGTCTTTGATGATATTCCGCTAAACAACGAGGAGATGAACAAGATTAGATCATATTTTTCACTATCACGTAATAAAAGATGCAATTCTGTTTATCTTGCCCAAGGTTTTTATAATGTTGATAGGTTTATTAGGCGAAATACGGGTTGTTTCATATTATTTCCCGGACTAGATAATGTGGATGTGAGAAATATTGCAAACGAACAATGTGGTGATGTTACAAAAGATAAATTTATCGAATTATATCATCGAGCAACTAAAGATCGATATAGTTTCTTTTTATTTGACAAGCTAGCGCGTGATCCAACCAAAATGTTTCGTTGTTGCCTTGAGACGTTTCTATGATATAATTTTGTAAAGCGTATAAAAATAATGGACAAACATCAACAGAAAATTGAATTACTAAAAAAGTTTCTCGAAACTCGAGCAGCTTTTAAGAAAAAGGTGGAAGAAGCTCGACGTGGACAAGTTCAAGCAGAAGAAGAAAGAACCAAATTTTTCAAACCTGTTACTGAGGCGATGCTTGGCAAGCAGCCAGAAATACAAACATTGTCTCCGGAAGAACTAGCAAAAATGAAAGAAAAGGGTTTGTTTGGTTTACTAGGAGAAAGATCGAAAGAAGAAACTGTAAAAATTGTAAACGAACTTGTAAGAAACATTGCTGATCCTGCTGCACGACAAGCTGAGTTTGACAGGCTAATGAACAATCCTCTTGAACTTCAACACGCAATAACAAGATTGACGGTTAATCCAGATGAGATAAGAAGTATGATGGAAAAATTATCAGAACAAACTGAAGAATTAACTGAGAAACAAAAAATATTACAAGAAAGTGTGATAAAAATGGTACCTTTTGGAGAATCTATAAAAATTTACAGAAGACAAGCTAGGTTTAAAATAGAAGATGTTGAGTATGAAGAGTTTATGGAAAAAAATGATATCACTAATATTAATAGTATTCGAGATTGGTCAAAAGAAAACTATGATAATTTGATAGAAAAATTAGAAAGAATTAAAGAAGTTGGTGAAAATGCTGATGATGATATTAAAGATAAAAAAGATGAAAGAAATATTCCAACATTATTAGATCAGATAAGAGAAGGAATTATTGCTGAGATTTTACTAAAAACATCAAAACGATATCGAAATAAACCAGGAGGTTATAAGAAAGGTTGGGATTTTAAAAAACTACTCAAACAATATGAAAACAAGCGAGATAAAAGATTACCGGAAGAAAGAACTGGAGGTGGAGTTAAAGTTTTTACATCAAACGCAGACATAGTCGATCGGCTAATGCTGTTGATATCCTCTAAAGAAGCTGGTAATGAAAGTGTAGAGATTGATAACGAAATTATTGATATACTTGATCATCTAAGATCGAGTGGATTACTAACATCATCCGAGTACGAAATTTTACACCGCGATCTTATCTAAAATATTAGTATAATGCAAACAACATTATTGCTTGATTCGTCACAAATAACAGGAAACAGCGCGAATTTTACAGTAAATTACAACCCACCAATAGAACTAGATCCTGCAAAACAGTATGAGATTGGATTAATTTCTTGTACTTGTTGGAACGCCATGCCGAATATTAAAACTGGGATTAATGATGAAATTTTAATCGTTAATGTTAAACAATCTCCAACATCACAAAAAGAGTTTATTGATATACAATACAAACTACAAATTCCACAAGGAGCTTATAACATTACTGATCTAAACAGAACAATAAAAGAGCTTCTAACAAAAGCTGGTGGGAATGCTGATAATTTCGAATTAGCGGCGAATTATAACACCTTACGAGCTAGGATAACAGTGAAAAGAAATATGAAAGTCCTCTTTGAAGAAAGAAGTTTTGGAAAGATGTTAGGTTTTACTAGAGTTTTATACTATACCACCGGTGAAGATAAATCTTTGACATTTGATGGAGAACTACCAGTAGATATCACAGAAGTAAATACAATACTCATCAATTGCTCTATCGCATCTGGATCTTATACGTCAAAAGGCAACCGCGGGCAAACGATCTACAGTTTCTCACCAGAAGTCCCACCAGGTTCTCTCATGCAAATCAATCCGCGACAGATTATCTACTATCCAATAACACCTGAGAATCAAATTACAAGCATTACAATGCAACTCACAGACCAATCTGGACGACAAATAGACGTGAACAACGAGATAGTCACGTATTACTTACACCTACGCACTGCCTAGGCATGTGATTTTGTGTACATAATTTTATAAAATGAGACGAAGAAAAGTTTATCGAAGAAAAATTGTAGGTGGATTTTTTGGAAATATATTTACAACAATTGCAGAGAATATTCCAGGAATCGCGCGTAAAGTAGCGCCCATTGCACTTGACGCTGGTAAAGCTTTCGCTACAGGGGCGGCATCTTCAGCAGGCACTGCAGTAGGGCAAAAGATTGCTGATAAGATTAAAGGACCTTCAACAACACCTACGGTGTCTGAAATAAAACGAGTAATATCAGATATTGCGCCAACAGAAGAAACAAAACGAGCTATGATAGCTACAACAAAAAAATTATTGTCGCCGAGTGGTGAAGAAATAGTACGTAAACTTGTAAAGAAAACAGCGCCGATGACCCCTGCTGCCTTTTAATTTTGTGTAACGATTATAAAATAAATGTCAGCTAAAAACTATCTCGACTTTGCAGAAGAAATTGATACTGACGATGCTGTAACAGAATTAGAGTATGTCGAGTATCTCGATGAGAACTCGAACGAACCGAATAAAACCGGAGTTAGAACTTTTAACACAAGAGACGAGGACGTGTTTCTACTACCCCATAAGGCAATGTTAGAAGTGCGTGGTCAAATATTAACTGTGATAGGTGGTGATATTGCAGCTGATGCAGAAATCGCTCTCGTCAATAATGGTTGGAGCTTGTTTAAGAGTGCACGATACCAACTGGCCAATCAAACCGTAGAAGATATTTCGATGCACTTACCCATAGCGAGTACAATACTAAACATCGTTTCGTTTAGCGATGACTATTCCAGATCAATAGCCACAAATATGATGTGGTTCAAAGATACTGGACTAGGGACAACTGTGTCGAGCGAGTTTATTTCAAGAGGTGCTTTTGCACACGGAGCTAATGCCGTTGCAGATGCTGCAATTGTAAGAGATTTTCTTATTGCTAATGCTAACAATTTTGGTATAGCCGCACCAGGTGCAGCTGCTGATGCAAACGCCACAAGAGTTTCACTTATTGCCGCTTGTCGTAATCTTGGTATAACTCCACCAGATGCAGCCGCAGATGGTGTTGCAATGTTAAATTTAATAAACGGTGTTATTAGTGCACGTAACATAAGATATAACGAGGGATTTACCAAACGAAAAGCATTTGCCGCAGAATCTTGCCAAATAACGATGATGCTTCCGTTAAGTACAATCTTTGGATTTTGCCGTGATTATAACAAAGTGTTTCGAGGAATAAAACATACGCTTATATTAGATCGAGCTGATCAAAACGATTGTATAATACACGCCGGTGGAGTGGCTGAGGGACAGTTTTCTATTACAAGATTAGCACTGTGGATGCCTCGGGTTGTCCCTTCATTAGCTAAAATGATGGAGCTCGAATCTTTACTAGCCACCTTTACAAAAAAGATACACTTCCAACAGAACAGGATTTATCAAACAGCCATTCCCAACGCGACTGATTACACGTGGCGTGTAACGACCACGCCCAGCGAACAACTACCGCGACACTTGTTCGTCGTATTTCAACGACAAGCACGTCGTAACAATCAGGAAATAAACAACTCCGTATTCGATAACCCAGACGTTAGACGAATATTTGTGAGAGTAAATTCCAAACAGTATCCCGAACGTGCAATCGAATGTAATTTTACCATAGACGCCACCAGAAACATCTCTCGGCCGTACATGTATCTTATGGAAGCAATGCAAAAATATCAGAACGCGGACAGTGGATCTCAAATATCAATAGAAGAGTTTCGAACGCTCTATCCCATCTTTTACTTCGACGTATCAAAACATTTGGAGCGTGTTGTGGGATCGACTGCAGATATTGAGGTCACGTGGACACTGGGCGCTGTGCCAGGTGAACAGTATAACGTATACGCGCTATTGGTTAGTGATCGATTTCTGACCATCGATTCAATCAAAGGAAGAATGACAGTACAAGTTTAATCTAACAACTTGGATATAACATTATGAAAACCAAATACACAACTCGAGAAATATACCTAACATCTGGTCAAGTTGAAAAATTATCAGCAGCTGTCGCTAAACGCAGCTCTGTTTCTTTGATGATCTCTCCGGAAACTTCAAATAAAATTGCAGTAAAAGTCATGCTAACGCAACAACAAATCAATAAACTCGACAAAGGAAAACCATTTGTGCTGAAATTATCTGTTTCTCAGGTAACTGCAATGTCAAAAGAAGGTGGATTTTTTGGACCAGCGTTATCAATAATAGCTAGCAAAGTTTTACCAGTACTTGGTACACTTGGACTTGCGGCTGCGTCAGGAGCAGTCTCTGGCGCAACAAAGAAAGCAGTCGAAGGTCGTGGTATCAAACAAATCTATCGTTAATTTTATGTAACAGTATAAAATAAAATGCCAACGAAAAAGTCGCCAAAAAAAACAAAATCATCGAAAAAAAAGAAAACAACAAAACGCAAACAAACAAAACAAGGAGGAATTATTCCTTTCGCTCCACTTCTAGCGGGACTAGCGGGAAGTCTGCTGCCAAACTTACTAGGAATCGGACGCGGATTAACTCTACCAGGGACCAGACGTTATTGAGCAATTTTGACATCATTGAAAAATTGAAGGACGTTGTTGGATTTCGAGGAGTATTTTCCAAGGATGAACTCGATGACGTACCAACAGGCGGTTCTTGTGTTGTAAATATTGAAAACTTCAATGATGGCTCTGGCACCCACTGGGTTGCTGTCCACGATAACAATTATTTTGATTCGTTCGGACTTCCTCCAAGCGATCTCATAAAAAAATATATTTTTAAAAAATTTGATAAAATAAATTATTCGTCTAATCAACTACAGCCGATTGGAACATCAGCTTGTGGTTATTATTGTATCATGTTTGTCAGACAAATGCACCAGAGTAAAAACTCTGGGAGTAAAAACTTTTTAAAGTTTATTTTACAATTTGATGAGCATCCTTCTCATGCGAATGATAATATTGCAATCAATTTTATCTAAACTCCTTGATATAATAATGTCAACATACTGTCTCAAATGCAAAACTAAAACAGAGAACAAGGATGAGATGACGGAAAAAACGAAAAATAATAGAACGATGTTAAAAAGTATTTGTGCAATCTGTGGTAGAAAGAAAAGTATGTTTTTGAAAAAACAAGTAGGATCTAGCGTTGATAGAGTTATCTTGATCGACGATTAATCTTATGAAACAAAATAAAATAAAATGAAATGCAATTGTGATTGTGACAAAGATCTTTGCATAGAACAAGATAAAATCATTACGTACTGTCAACGTTGTAACAACAGAGAAATAATAGGGTTAGGTATAGATATACATAAACTAATTGGTAAATTACCAAAACCAAAAGGCGGTTGGACCTTGCCAGGTCATCGTTATACAGGTCCTTACAATCCGCTAGATCAACAACTAGATGAAAACGACAATCCATTGCCAGGACAAGAGCCTTATAATCAAGTGGATGCAATAGCAATGCGTCACGATATCTGTTATCGTGATCATGAAAACTCGAAAGCAGATTGTGATAAAGTAATGTTAGACGAATTACATGATATGGAGCCAACAAATCTACGAGAACGTTTTGATAGAAGATTTGTTCAAGGAATGATAGGAGCAAAATATAAACTTGGACTCGGAAAAGAATTATACGATGATCTTGCAGTCGAATTACACAGACCTAAAAAAAAAGTTTCCGAGACGTAAAGTTGTTGCAAACGCTGTAGATGATATCTGGGCAATAGATTTGGTAGATGTATCCAATCTGGCTCAGTTTAACGTTGGCGCTGATGGCGCTCCAAAGAAGTATTTGTTTAACGTTATAGATGTTTTCAGCAAATACGCTTTTAGTGTGCCAGTTTCAGATAAAACAGGAACGTCAATCACTGATGCGTTAAAACAAATAATAACGAGTACTGAAAGAAAACCAAACAAAATCTGGACTGATCATGGAGCCGAGTTCTTCAACAAAAAGTTTGAGCAGTTTCTAGAACAAAATAATATTAAAAATACGTTACAGGAAACGAAGGCAAAAGCGTTGTTGTCGAGAGATTTAATCGCACGCTAAACGAAAAATTACACAAACATATGACAGCTAAAAACACCAACAGGTACATCGATGACCTTTCTCAAATCGTAGGCGAATATAATAACACGAAACATCGAACCATCAAAATGTCACCCAATGACGCTATCAAAAATCCAATATTAGCAAACGAAAACATGTACCGCAGACATAAATTTAAGGTCGGTGATAAAGTTAGAATCTCTTTGACTAAAAAGATATTTGAAAAAGGATTTACTCCAAACTGGAGCGAAGAAGTATTTGTTGTTGATAAAGTACTCTTAACAATACCTGTAACGTACGCGTTAAAAGATCTGGCAGGTGAGCCTATAGTAGGTAGTTTTTACGAACAAGAACTACAAAAAACTGAACAAGATGTTTTCGTTATCGAAAAAGTGATTAGGAAAAAAGGAGATAAAAGTTTAGTCAAATGGCGTGGGTATAGTGATAAATTTAACAGCTGGATTCCAACCCGGTCGATTTTATCGACTGTGAGATAATGCTATTATAAATTTCCTCATACTTTCGTTTGATAGATTTGCATTTTACTGGTTTACATAATGATATTAGATATTGTCTGCGATCGTCAGAGATCGTCATAAGATTAAAGAGTTTGACAAATATGAAATCGAATTTGATATTTTTCTGTCGGTCTGGAATTTTGATGTTTAAAAAAGGTCTGATTAACTGCAAAAATACCTGCTGTTCGGTAACGGTAAAATTAAATTTTATAATTTTTTTAGCAATGTGATACTTGACATTATATTTTCCAGTGGTTGGTCTGCTATAATTATATCTGTTAACGACGGTGACTATTTCATCATCATCAGATTCGTTGTTATATAAAATATCATCTTCGTTATAACCAATGGATTTGTCTATGAAATCTTTGGAAAATGTGACCTCATCACTGACGACCTTATCGCTGGCGACTTTGTCGCTAGTATCTTGTTTGTAGAGTTGAACGAGTCGTTTCATCAAGTCCATTATTATAATATATTTTTATCTAAATTATTGTTATAAGATGACTGACAAGGTCAAATATCACCAAAAAGTTAATATAATAAACTACCACGAACTGACTGAAGCGGTAAGAAAATGCTTGTCAGGTTATAGTTCATATTCCGTTGACGTTATTGTAATGCAAGGTGATTCTCATAAAATATTACTAACAGAAGCAGAAAAAAATAAAATTAATGAAAGTGCAGTAACGACGCTAAAATTTGATTGCGATGATATTATAGCATTTGCTCATCATTGTTTGACTAAAACCGAATTACAAAATATTATTAATCATCATATCTAAAAATAATACTAGCATCATATTTGTTTGAAAAAGCTGATTTTGTTGCTCCATCAGCTACAAATTTTACTGCTCTGGGATTTATATTATAATATTTCGCCGCAGCTGTAATTGATTTGAATTTGATCTCCTCATCCGTTTCAAGGTTTAACGAAATAACAGGTTTTATTGGGCATCTAAAATTAATACCACCACCTCGTCCTTTTCTCACATTTTCCTGTTGGGTCACTAGCTCCAGATTTTCCAATCGATTGTCTGTCTTTACATTATTGATATGATTAATAACCAGACCATTGGGTATAGATCCGTTGAACACCTCGTAAACAAACCTATGACCAGTATAACAAACTCGATCTGTCGATGTTCCTCTAACAGTTACCTTGATATATCCCATATTGCTAATAGTACTAAGAACTTTTTTCGTTTTTCTGTTTCTAATAATACCGCGATCGTTAGCCTCGTATAAATCAAAGACTGGATGCGGCTGAAACTCGTCTTGTAAGGATAAATTTTCAATGTTGTCATCAGTGACTTTACCGTTATAATGATATACTCGTTTCCCCTCTGGAATGTCATCGCAAAATAACGTGTAAATAAAATCTTTTCTAAACATCGTAATTCTTTCAGTATTATCTCCCTTTACACTAATCGTATAACCCGCTGGCGTTGCTTTACCAACAGATATTCCAGTAATGATATTAATAACCGAACCAAGTGCATTTCCAGCGTACAGGTTGTACTTCGGATAAACATGATATACCTCTTGCTCACGTGCGCTTGTCAGATTTACTGTCATTATATTATAGGTGATATTTTTTTTATCTCTAATTGTTGTTTAGCGCATGCGCAGTGTGTGGTAAATTATCAATTAGATATTAGACTATAGTATAGCGATGTTGAAATTGCGTGATATAGCCAAGAAGAGACTTATTGGAGAACCTGTTAAAATAGCGACTGCTTTTGCAGGTTTTGATAATAGTTATCAGTTTGATAATCAAAACGTTTTAGTAAATTTTTCTGAAACAAATCTCTTTCATCTGCTACAGACGACTGTAAAACGTGAGCTTGAAAAACACAAGGGTCTAAGATTGTTAGTGCAATATCACGTTATATTTTCAAAACTACTTGTGACGGAAGAATCTACTAACAAGGAAATTGCAGACCCTTACATCAACGCAAAATCTAGACGTGTTTTACTTGGTAGTGATCTGTTATCACTATCTAATGAAATACACCAAGAAATTTGGAAAAAAATAGAAGAATTTACCGAATTAGGTTCGGGTTGGAAGTTTGAAATGATCAAGGAAATTTTGTTTCACACGATGAAATATGACGCATTACGCGGTAGTTCGTATATCGACCTGCCACCAAAAATAAAAAATAAACAGTGCTGTATAAACATAAAAAACGTCGATAGCAAATGTTTCCAATGGGCTGTTCTTTCCGCGCTATTTCCAGCAGAAAAAAATGCTGATCGTGTTGAGAAGTATATCAGTCACGTGTCAAGATTAAATTGTGCTGGTATTGACTTTCCAGTGGCAGAAAATCAAATACCAAAGTTTGAAAAGCAAAATAATGTTTCGATTAACGTTTTCGGATTAGATGAAAAAGAAAATGTCTATCCGAGGTATATTTCAGAAAAAGCTTCACAATCGACTATCAATTTACTGTTTTATAAAAATCATTACGTTTGGATCAAAAACTTTAACAGACTAGTTGGAAGACAGTATAATAAAAATAACAACAAAAAGTTCTTTTGTTATCGCTGCTTGCACGGTTGTAGAGACAATGAAACATTACAAAAGCATTTGCATTACTGTAGTGACGTACAAAGAATAACAATGCCATCTAAAAAAGATAGCGTGTTACAGTTTGTCCATCATAATCATAAACTAAAAATTCCTTTCGTCATATACGTCGATTTCGAATGCTTACTTCAACCTGTACTTGGCGTAGAAAATGATCCTAACCAATCGAGTACAAGAAAAATTCAAAATCATGTTCCATGTGGAGTGGCGTACAAGGTAGTTTGTTGCGCTGATTCGAGATTATCTAAACCAATCCAACTCTATCGTGGTAAAAATCCAGCTGTCTGGCTTCTCAAGCAGTTGATTAATGAAGTTGATAATATTACTTATCGTTTGAAAAAAGTAACTCCAATGTTAAAATTAACACCTCAACAAGAATCTAATCACGAGCAAGCGAAAATTTGTTATATTTGTGAAAAAGCTTTTGACCCTGACAACGTCAGGGACAAAAAAGTACGTGACCATTGCCATTTGACCGGACAGTACCGTGGAGCGGCTCATGACCAGTGTAATTTAAAATTTCACGCTCCAGATTTTATTCCAGTTATTCTTCACAATTTTCGAGGATATGATAGTCACATCATCGTAGAAGCTTTTGGTGATCCTGAGATAAAAGCTCATCTAAAACTCAATAATGTCATCAAATGCATTCCAAATAATTTTGAAAAGTATATGTCAGTTACGCTAGGTAAATTACGTTTTATTGACAGCCTGCAGTTTATGGCAGCCTCGTTAGATGAGCTAGTAAAAGGTTGTAGTAAATTTAATAACCTAAGAGACTGTTTTGGAGATAAATTTAATCTACTAGCTAAACAAGGAGTTTTTCCATACGAATATCTCGACGATTGGAGTAAATTTGATGAAACATCTTTACCTAGCAAAGACAAATTTTACTCGCAACTTAAAAACGAAAATATCACTGATGACGAGTACAAGTATGCACAAGATATTTGGAAAGAGTTTGATTGTGAGACTTTTGGTGATTATCACGATTTGTATTTGAAAACTGACGTGTTATTATTAGCAGATGTTTTTGAAAGTTTTCGAGAAGTGAGTTATAATAATTACGGACTAGATCCTTGCTGGTATTATTCTGCCCCCGGACTGTCATGGGATGCTCTGTTAAAGTTTAGTAAGGTAAGGTTGGAATTACTGACTGATGTTGATATGTTCAATTTTATCGAAAAAGGTATCCGAGGCGGTATTAGCGTGATAACGAAGAAATATGCTGAAGCAAACAACAAATATTTGAAAGAGTATAATCCTGACCTTCCTTCGAAGTATATAGTTTATCTAGATTGCAATAACTTGTACGGGTATTCGATGGCAGAATCAATGCCGTTTGGTGGATTTCATTGGATCACGGCTGATCAATTTCTATCAGAGACAGAAAAAAAGATACCCGACGATGTTTCGTATTTCGTTGAAGTTGATCTCGATTATCCAACTTCGCTACACAAACTACATAACGATTACCCTTTCTGTGCGGAATCGATGGTTATAGATTATAGTTTGTTATCAGAAGAACAACAAGCGTTAGCATCACCAAGGCAACATTCCATGGTAAAGAAACTAGTACCAAATTTGCTTCATAAACGTAATTATGTTTTGCATTACAAAGCTTTAAAACAAGCAGTCGATGCTGGTCTCGTGTTGAGAAAAGTTCATCGCGTACTAAAATTTAATCAGTCGCCGTGGATGAGAGGTTATATTAACTCAAACACTTCAAGAAGAGCTGCAGCGAAAACAGAGTTTGAGAAAAACTTTTTTAAACTGATGAACAATTCCGTTTTTGGTAAGACGATGGAGAATATTAGGAAACGTGTAAATATTGAAATAGTTAATGATGTCAATCGCAGAAACAAATTTGTGTCAGACGATGATTTTGTGAGCATGAAAATATTTAATGAAAATCTTGTTGCGATACAAAGAAGAAAAACAAATCTAAAACTAAACAAGCCGATCTACGTTGGAGCTTCAGTGTTAGATTTATCAAAGTGGCTGATGTATGATTTTCATTATAATTTTGTTAAAAATCAATGGCCGGCTAGTAGATTATTATTTACTGATACTGATTCGCTCGTATATGAAATCGAATGTGAGGACATCTATCAGGACATGCATGATAATAGATATCTGTTTGATCTTTCTGATTACCCACGTGACAGTAAATTTCATGACGACACAAATAAAAAGGTTATTGGTAAGTTCAAAGATGAAATGAACTCGAGCGCTATCAAATACTTTATCGGATTACGTAGTAAAATGTATGCCGTATTGTTAGACAATAATAAAATAACAAAAAAAGCAAAAGGTCTGCCTCGTGATTTTGTTAAAAAGTTTATAAAATTTGATGACTACAAGTATGCGCTTGATGGCGGTGTTAGTTTTATAAGAGCTATGTCAATTCGGACAAATCATCATAAGCTCGAAACAGATGTCCTTATCAAACGCGGTTTGAGCAATTTTGATGATAAACGTTATTGCGAAAATGGGGTAGATACATTTGCACTTGGGTATTGTCATGATGATAGAGATATATTTGACATTATCTTTGCAAACTAAAATTTTATCTAAACTTTAAAAATAATGTTTGAAAATTTGACAGTAACAAATAGCTACAGTAGCAAAATCAAATATCTAATGATGGACGGCAAACCATTGACAGTTGAAATTAATAATGAAACATCAGGCATATGCTTTAGTGGTACCCGTGACAAGTTAAAACTTTCGCTCATCAGATCTGATGACAGCGAGTATTTTAATTATCTCGAACAATTGTATCAAAAGTTGCTAGCGGAATTTAACAACTTTCACTGTCCGATTAGTCAGCAAAAATACACCAAACTTACAATTGATCTTGATCGGTCAAAGTTGTATTTTATCGACAAAAAATACCCTCTTAACAAATCACAAATAAAAGATTTGTTTGAGTCCCGTCGTTATGTCAGCGGTAAAATAAAGTTTAGCCTCTATCACCATGATAATGAAATATTTTTGATATCTACAGTTGAGACATTAACAGTTGGTAATGAGGTATAATACCACTTACCTTACTGGAATTCTAATGCGTAATTTAGTCCACAATCGCCACGCTCTGCTAAATCGTAATGATTTGGAAGATTGAGTCTGACACATCATTTTGCTTATTCTGGAAGATCACGTAATTAAATTTTACCTGTTACCTAGGTATTTTGCAACAGGTGTTCTATTGTATTTGTTTGGAGGTCTAGAGGGGTTGTTGAGCTCGGATTCTTAGCGCAATTATTGATTGCAACAGGTTTTCTATTACGTTACCTAGGTATTTTGTATTTGTTGAGCTCGGATTCTTAACGCAATTATTGATTGCAATAGGTTTTCTATTACGTTACCTAGGTATTTTGTATTTGTTTGGAGGTCTGGAGGGGGTTGTTGAGCTCGGATTCTTACTTTCTCCTACTACTACTACTTAAGCAGTGGCCTGCTAAGGGCGTTGTGGGTGAGAGGGTGACTGTACGTCAAGGGTGACAGCCAGAAAAGGGGGGACACCGCTCTAACCACTAGGCCATCTGAGCGGTCAACTGAATGGAGAAAAATGCTAATCTTAATATTAATAATAAGAACATGTCACCTGTCAAATGTTACAGTCGAATTAGTTATGCAGCATAGCTCTGATTGGCCCATTTATGGTGTAAACGATTTTTACCATTGATACTGTGAACAACATAAGTACAAATTTATATTAAAGATTATATTAGAACTTAAGAAAACTATTTCATGAAGAATGAAACTATACAAGTTGTGTAATAAGTTCTCTTGCACTTTCCTGTAATATTGTGTCAATCATTTTGTGACATTGAGGGGATACATTTGGTGAAGACAATTGAGCTTTTTCAAGTATTTGTAAGTTTCTCGCAACATTGTGTAAGTGTACATAGCGACATATATTTTTTGCTTGTTTGTTTTATTTTGTTTGTTTGCTTGTTTGTTTGGTTTGAGTTTTTTTGTCGCTATTGTTTTGTTTGTCTTTTTGGTGATTTTTTGTTGCTTCTAAATATACAAATCAAAAGATCTTATCAGCATTTGTACACACAGGAAATCAATTTGTCCAATGCATTATCTCATGGTGATGCATTGTTAATGATGATAAAACTGAATTGCTATATTCTCATGCTGAGTGTGGGACTTGCTGCGTTTTCTTTAATTTTCTATTGTAAAAGGTAAAATCTGCAAAGTTTTTGATTATTATATCGCCGTTTGGAGGACAGAAATCATAACTCTACAAACCCATATCGGATCACAAATTTGGAGATTTGACACGTGCCTATATCAAACAAATATATTTGTGTTTGTCCAAGTGTATGTGCGTTTTTCTTTATGCGTTCATACGATGGGCACGCACATTAATGCATGCATTCATTAATATATAGACAAATTAACATTGTTTGAAAATACATAACGAATCTTTCAAAATATCATAAACGGGAATTTTAACAAAACAGTGAATGCCACATTTATTAACTAATTTTGTCCATCATGAATGATAGATTTGAGGCATTTCCTAAACCGTCCAACAAGCACTACTTGACAAAGTAAGTATAGATTACGCGCTTTAACGTATTTATAATATATCTTTGTCTGGAATAAAACTTCTATCCTTTTGATGTTTAAAAGAAAAATGTACATCACTGACCATAATGAAAAGAAAGAACAGAGGAGGTGAACAGATCTTTCTGCTGGTGACCTTATTTACAAAAAATAAAGGTTCCTACAAAGGCTGAAAACAAGGTCAATAACGTCAAACTAAAGCTCTGACCGAACAAATTTCCATACAGTGGAAAACAAACAACAATAACGTCAAATAGTTTGTGTTAGCTCATTTTTGTTACTCCATCGTTGACGAATTCTTTCAAATTTTTATGCGACTTGTTTGCTTGCCGGGTAACTCAATTTTGATCGTTCACCTCTTCTGCTGCTGTAATAATTAACCAAAGAATTTATCCAGACCTATAATGATACCTAGATCTTTGGTAATGTGCATTTATCATAATAAATCCGAATGGAATAGCTTGTGCTTTTGAAAAGAAGATTTTTAAACTTAATCATGTGGATATTTTATGAACACCAATTATAATAAACATTTTATAAATTATAATTATCTACTCCATTAAACACAACTATAATATCACAGTTGTCGCTGATTACTTAAGGCATTTGTGTATATCTCTGAGTAACATAAATCACGTCATTATTATTGTATCTGTCACTGGAGAATATTCGAGCTGGCTTTGACTGTTAGTCCAGCATCACATATCACATCATCATATACTACTAGGTTATTAATACATCCATGTAGGTCATCTAAAGATGGAGCTTCATCATTATCGGTAATAAAAACAATAATATCGCTTTTATCTTCGTCCAATAATTTCGCATTTTTATTAAAATATTTAAGTATTTCATAACAACGTTGATCATCTACAGATGGTGCTACTAAATATAATTTATTCCGCTTGAGTCATCGCATTATCAAATTAAGTAGTAATTCTGTCTTAACAGATCCAGATGGGCCGATTATAATCATTCTGATAGAATTTGGTAGTGCTGGATGATGATTCTTGTTTTCGTGGATCTGAGAAGTCAATTATATCCATATAATAAATAATATGAGTCTAATATTGTGTTCGATGCTGAGTACCCACGTCCACCACTGGATTAACAAGAATAATGAGAGAAAATAAAAGACGCGCAATTGCAAGCAAATTACAACAAAGGCATCTCGCACCTGTGAAATAGATTAATGCGGTAAATACTATACCTGATAAATCTCTCAAAGAAAAACTTGCTAGCTTTCTAATAAAAACTGCTATGAAAGGTCAAATAATGTTTATGATATAATTAGTATAAAGGAATCTGTTTATTATAAGAAAAGAGGATATTGAAGAGGCAAAGCAGCAATTAGTAAACTTGTCGAAGCAGCAAAAGTCTTATGTTCTGTTGCTGAAAATTGGTTAAAACGACAGGCAAGATGGCAAATTTATCCAATACCAACTAAAACATTCGGTATGCACATTTTGATGTCACCACCCCTAAAGAAATTCATCAAGCAAATATTTTATTTACTACATGACTCCATTAAAATTGGTAGACTTCAATCACGCACGTGCAAATAAGCAATGACTGTCGTTGACGTTGCAAGTAGATATAAAGAATGAAGAATGAAGAGTCAACAAAGACAGCAACTGAAGTTGCATCTGCGTTTGAACGAATTATTAATCAATGGGGATCCGGACCACAATGTTATTTACCATGGCCGCAGCTGTTATAGGTTGAACCAATATATTTAACTTCTTTCAAATTTTTGCATTTATTTCTACAACTGATAACTTTTAGATCATAATTTTGGTATTTGTTCAAGGATCAATGCGCTTACTCTGGCAAATCTTTATTATGTTTTCTTCCACAAGGAAATGAAGAAAATGTAAATATATTTACATGTTTTCTTTTAAAGATGTTGTTTGACTAGTAGAGAAGAAACATCAAACCGTATGCCTATTTTAATAAAAAAATCTGTTTTCACTACTATGTCATGTTGTAAAATAATATTTAGGCTATTTTTTGTGACGTTTCAAGAAGGTGACTAAGATCACAGCCCTGGAATGCAGACGATAGACTGTAATTCTATCCTTTACATTCGGTATATGTTAGTTTTGTATTCAAGGTGTCGTCAGGTAAACAAATTTCTTTTGAAAACAGGTCATATATATGTTTTCCGACTGCGAATGAGAGACAGCTTGAATAATAGTCTCGTTTGTGTACTGCCACAACAGCGTATTTACTATTAATTTGCATGGTTACATGCAAAGATATTTCTATTTCACATACAAATCTAAAGATCTAAACTCTTGATGAGAGATATGGAAAGATCGATATTGTGGTGATTGTTTTTATGTTCATACGCTTTTCTTTTCTGCTTTTATACCATCAACCGTGTTTATTTTTTTAAATTACATTTCTATTTTCATTTTCACATTTATAAACTGATCTATGCAATAAAATGTTAAAGCTATTTCGCAATTCGGACGAATTATCCTTTGCACGTGTTGTGACATGTAACCTTAACCCTTATTTTCAACTAGGAGAAGATCCGACAAGAAGGGTGGACCAAGGATATATACTCAGGGCCGGAGTCCGAGCCCGTAAGGAGGCCAGGGTCGAACAGCACTTGATAATTTTTTTTAAACAAATTTATTTTGGGAAAGAACTAGGAGAGGTCAGGGTGTTTCCCACTCCAGGTCTCCTGATTGCTCTTTACGGACCTGACCACCAGAGCAAGCTACAGGAGGAACGGGCGTGTAGTATGCCCTCGTTCAATCTTCATCCACCCAAGATTGTCAACTTTTATTTCAAATCTCTGCCCTGTATCTTATTTCGTGCGTGGAGGTTTCTAACCTAAGGCGCAACATGTGAGAGCCACATTAAGTTTTACTATTCCTGAGCGGTGAAGTTTAGTGAAACGTAGTTTATCGTTTCTTCCATAGCATGCGTTGACTTTCATGATCTCAGTTGAGATGTATTGACACGGTTCGTTTGTACAGCAGCATGCCAAATGTGATCGTTTCAGAGCTATACAGTTCTTATTTTAAAGGATCTTTCTGGGTCATTATGAAGGTATAATTGGTGAGTGTTTTGTGTGCGCATTTGTTAAGCATGTGGCAATGTGGGTTCTGAATTGTGTGCATGTTATAAATATTTCGTGTACTACACTGAATGTGTGCTTTAGATGAGGAAGATTATCGTGTGTTCCGATGGGGCTAGGGTGGGGTATGTCAACGATTGGGTTTTAATTTTGTTTATTAGTGTAGGCGTTAATTGGCAATTTATTTGCTGTTCCTGTCTTCTTTCCTTCCAAATGTCTTCATAAGTCTCTGCACTGGTGGTCTCCTGCCTCCTGCTTCGTTCCTGTTCTTCTTATATTAAGTCGTGTGTTCTCTTTTCCTGTGTTATTTCTCATTTTCATTCTGTTGCTTTCTTCCTGATCTTCGTTATTTCTGCTATTTTATGTGTTTATCTCTTTACCTGCGTTGTTGCTGTCTTCTGCTTCTTTCTCAATCTTCTTTGTTTCTTATCTTTGTCCGCTGTTTGTTCCTGTCCTGCTGACTTACTCAGATTGTTCATTTAATTGCTTAACGTTAGTTGCCCAATTGTTTTGTTTTATTTATTAATTTAATTTCTTTTAATTTTTTGACATTTTTAGTCCAGTCACGTTTTTCATAATCGTTGCCATACGGTAGTCCCTTGCGACGTTTACGACATCCTTTCTTGGTTACATATGGGTTGGGTTGTTGTTACGGGACAATCATTTTGGTTATAGCTGATACGGTGGAATTGGTCAGTCTATTTCTGTGCTAGTGTTATCATTTCTGTCTTCTTCAAGGCAGTTTTCTTTTGCAGAAAAGTATGCCCATTGTTTTGTATTTTGTTTATGAACTCCATGATATTTTTTTATGTCTGCCTATATTTCTAGTTATTTTCCTCTTGTAATTTCTGGTATGTCCCCCCCCCAAGTTTTTGTTTTGGATTTGTAGTTGTGCCCTTTCTTGGCAGTAATAGGGGCAACTGTTTGGTACATGTTGAGCGTTAACAAAATTGGACATTAAGGAGAGGTTGTACCTGTTACCGTTTCATGTATCTTCCTGCGCATCCTACCAAAAGTGTTTTGTCTGTTTGATTCTATCTCCACCATTCCCAATCTGCACGTCTTCTCATTTCACGTGACCATTATAAGTCACCTGATGAACTGTAGTCGCTGATGAATGCACTGTGATATTGCCAACAACTTCAACTCTAAGATACATATGGTTTGAGTAATGGAACATTCTAATAAGTTTTTTTTTTGTTTTTTTAAAAATGCTATCTTAATGAAAGATTCCAATATAATTATTTGCTTGATGGTGCTGTTCTTGTTACGGAATCAGTTCTGCTCTTTAGATAACAACCATTAACTTTCAATATCATATTCAAATCGATTTTATTTTATCATGAGATCCATTACTTAACATAGATATTCTCTTTTATGTCCATAGAAATTTACGTCATTTGTTGGTTAACCGGGTTTCAGAAATTGGGGTGACTGCTGCTTTCTTCCATTTATTCGAGATATTTCATTTATCCCAGATTTGTTTACAAGGCCAATTATTACTGGTGTGAGTTTATTGGATAGATATGGTATCTTACCTGGAGGTCTTCTTTCTTTCCCGTTTAGAGTCTGTGTACATTCGACTTTGACATATGGTATTGTAAAGGGGCCGCTATTGCTCCGACACTCTTTCATATTATTGCAGTTGGTTTATTCATTTTCGAATAAGTGAAGTTGTTGTAGAGGTTAGTGTAGCTAGAGTTCTGATTATTTTGTCATTAAAGGTTTCAATGCTCTGATTGTACATACTTTTGTTGTCATTTGTTTTCTCCAATTCTTTGAACATTTTCCAGTTTACATGTTCGTACTTGCAACTTGGAGGAAGTGACGTATACATTTTGGGTGCTTTGAGTTTAATCTATATTCTTATGGGGTAGTTGTTACTATCTAGCGTGTTTGTATCGATGATTGGCCATTGATCTATCCCTGCTATATTACTGTGCATAGGGACAATTCCATATCCAAGGTTTGTCCCGTTATGCAATATAATCCGATTTTGGTTCTGTTATTTAGATTTACTAAATTATCCTTTTGCGGCCCATTCTTCTAATATCATGCATATCAGATCAGTTTAATTGCTCCCCATAGTTCTTTGTGGACATTAATCTCTAAGTATTGTATTACCCATACACCAATCTCCTTTGTCGCTTTCTTAATGACATCTAATATGACGTTGCTTTCTTTCTGTATTTCATGTAAGTTAACAGTTATTACACGGGTGATTTGTAAATGTCTTTATATTGCTTGAACTTCCAAATCACATGTTCTTATTTTTGGTATATCGTAATTTTCTCTTATGACACCATTCTTGACAAATAACGAATTCCCTCCCACAAGCAGTAGGTGAGCAATATTTTAGGTATTGGTTGTGTGCCCTACGGACGTATGTGACGTTGTATATGTATGTTTCCTGAAAGTATATCACATCCGGCTTACTTGTAGTTTCTGCCATTGTATTGTTTCACTCGTCGTCAGGTAGACTAATAAAAATAATCATAAATAACTACCGCAGTTTAAATGTTTATTTACCAACAAGCGTTAGAACTAGAAAAACTGACATTATATTAGATCTAACACATTATGTGAAGTAGTATACTTCCATACCTAATTAACATGCAAAACGTCACACTACTGAACAGAATAAGGAATATAAATAGGGCTTACAACACCCCTTTGCTGCAATTTTCATCTATTTATGTGGCTACATATGCAAACACAAAGAATACATCAACAAATAACAAAAGATTGGCTAAACGAACTGAACAACATAGAATGTTCAATAGAATCAGCGACATCATCTTCATAGACATAGAGAGCTCAGTATATATGAGCAAGAAAAAATCGATAGAAAAATTTCCACATCCTAAATAACAGAACCAGCAAGAAGACAAAATGCAGAGTGGAATTCAGTAAGACAGAACTAGAAAAAATTGAATATGGAAACGGCGTGAAGAAATTAAGTCAACAAGAAAGCCAAGTTTAGTGTTTGTTTGCCGGTTAATAGCCATCAAAATGCCTGCCAACCACACATTACCGCCGTGCCGCTTAAGCGGACAACATACCTTTTGCAAGAAACACATTATCTTGAGATGCACTGAAACTGTCCCTGACGGATACAGAATAACATATGCAATTAGGCAAAAAATACGAGAGGAGCGTGTGGAAGCCAAATACATACTGTAGATACATGAAATTAGTGACAAGTCTGTGTAGAAAGTAGTGGTAAATTGAATTGTCTATACAACGAAATCCAAAAGCAACGAAATACTATTATATGTTCAATCATCTGACTAATACAACTCCAACCAAGATCACTGGTTCTTCAGTAAGGATTAATTAGGCGAGACATTTAATATTTATCAAACATTCTACACAATGCTTGAGTCGAACGCACTCGAGTTAGGTAACAAAATGTTATGCACTATTCGTTGGCAGTGTCTTTCATTTATCTAAGTGAGCAGTATATTGAAAGAATTTATTCTTTGGCGGTATCATATCGAGTTTTAAAGGATGCCCTTGATGATTTGACGATTAGATAAATGCATTTTTTTTACAGTTCTTATATGTTATAGGAACATTATGCATTCACGCTTTATTGCTTTCATTACGCAATTTAACAATATATTTACACCAGCACTGTAAGTTATTTTGCCTTGACTGAAATCAATGTGAGAAAATCAGTATGGTTTATTAAGTAAAGAGCACGTTTGCCTCTTCAGTGAATCAGATTTAGGAATAATTGTATGAAGATAATGCATATAGACATTTAAATGGTTTGACTCATGCTGCTTTTAATGCTATCATAATTTTAGTTGTTTTGTTGGCTGGCTAAAAAAGTACACTACTTCATTCCTGTGCTCTCAAATAGAAAACCTGAGAGTGTATTGAGTACATCACCTGATAATTTTATGGGTATCGTGTCACGAATGAGTCAACACATCCAATATCCATATTTATTATTTGAAATCTGTTTCATACGTAAAAGATGACACGGAATGTGATCTTTCAGAAATGTATAATTATTTTCCTTTAAATATGTTTGCATGGATCATACGTGCGCAAAACTTGTTCAAGGTCGACATAAATCTGACGGCATGTACGAGTTTAGCAGGAATATAAATGTTTATGTCAACAACACAAGGATTGGATCGTAAATATGGTGCTAAGCTTATATAAATTCTAACCTTGAGTTAGGCACGATTGTATAATTTACATGTTTATGTGCATGCTCTGTTGCGCTGTTTAATTGTGTGTAGCATAAGTTCAAGTAAATACAAATGCTCGACTGTTGTGTTGAATTGTATGTAGCTCATATTCGTGTACACGAACTTGCTCTGTTGTGTTGTTGAATTGTGTGTAGCACATATTCGTGTACATGAACATGCTCTATTGTGTTGTTGAATTGTGCGTAGTACATATTCGTGTACATGAACATGCTCTATTGTTATATTTGTGTGTAGTACATATTCGTGTACATGAACTTGCTCTGTTGTGTTGTTGAATTGTGTGTAGCACATATTCTTGTACATAAACGTGCTCTATTGAGTTGTTGAATTGTGTGTAGCACATATTCGTGTACATGAACATGCTCTATTGTTATATTTGTGTGTAGCACAAATTCGTGTACATGAACTTGCTCTGTTGTGTTGTTGAATTGTGTGTAGCACATATTCGTGTACATGAACATGCTCTATTGAAACATTTAATTGTGTGTAGTACATATTCGTGTACATGAACTTGCTCTATTGTGTTGTTGGATTGTGTGTAGCACAAATTCGTGTACATGAACATGTCCTATTGTGTCCTTGCATTGTGTGTAGCACATAATCTTGTATATGAACATGCTAATGTTTGTTGCTAAATTGTGTGTAGCACATGCACATGCTCTACTATGTTGTTTTATTGTGTTTAATATATATTCATAAACATGCGCATGCTATACGGCATTGATGAAATGTGTAGTATATATTTATGTATATATAATTTCTCTATTGTGTGGCTTTTTGTGCCATGCAGATATTCATGTAGATACAAATCCTCTACTGTGTTGTTTAATTTTGCCTAGCACATATTCATGTACATACAAATGCTTTACTGTGTTGTTTATTTGTGCCTAGCACATATCCATGTACATACAAATGCTCTACTGTGTTGTTTATTTGTGCCTAGCAGATATTCATGTACATACAAATGCCTTACTGTGTTGTTTAATTGTGCCTAGCACATATTCATGAACATACAAATGCTCTACTGTGTTGTTTAATTGTGCCTAGCACATATTCATGTACATAAAAATGCTCTACTGTGTTGTTTAATTGTGCCTAGCAGATATTAATGTACATACAAATGCTGTACTGTGTTGTTTAATTGTGCCTAGCACATATTCATGAACATACAAATGCTTTACTGTGTTGTTTATTTGTGCCTAGCACATATTCATGTGCACACAAATGCTTTACTGTGTTGTTTAATTGTTCCTAGCAGATATTCATGTACATACAAATGCTTTACTGTGTTGTTTAATTGTGCCTAGCACATATTCATGTACATACAAATGTTCTACTGTGTTGTTTATTTGTGCCTAGCAGATATTCATGTACATACAAATGCCCTACTGTGTTGCTTAATTGTGCCTAGCACATATTCATGAACATACAAATGCTCTACTGTGTTGTTTAATTGTGCCTAGCACATATTCATGTACATACAAATGTTCTACTGTGTTGTTTATATGAGCCTAGCAGATATTCATGTACATACAAATGCCCTACTGTGTTGTTTAATTGTGCCTAGCACATATTCATGTACATACAAATGTTCTACTGTGTTGTTTATTTGTGCCTAGCAGATATTCATGCACATACAAATGTCCTACTCTGTTGTTGAATTGTGCCTAGCACATATTCATGTACATACAAATGTTCTACTGTGTTGTTTAATTGTGCCTAGCAGATATTCATGTACATACAAATGCCCTACTGTGTTGTTTAATTGTGCCTAGCAGATATTCTTGTACATACAAATGCTCTACTGTGTTGTTTAATTGTGCCTAGCACATATCGATGTACATAAAAATGCTCAACTTTGTTGTTTAATTTTGCCTAGCACATATTCATTTACATACAAATGCTTTACTTGCTGTGTTGTTTAATTGTGCATATCACATATTCATGTACATACAAATGCTCTACTGTGTTGTTTAATTGTGCCTAGCACATATTCATGTACATACATATGCTGTACTGTGTTGTTTAATTGTGCCTAACGCATATTCATGTACATAAAAATGGTCTACTGTGTTGTTTAATTGTGCCTAGCACATATTCATGTGCACACAAATGCTTTACTGTGTTGTTTAATTGTACCTAGCACATATTCATGTACATAAAAATGCTCTACTGTGTTGTTTAATTGTACCTAGCACATATTCATGTACATAGAAATGCTCTACTGTGTTGTTTAATTGGACCTAGCACATATTCATGTACATACAAATGCTCTACTGTGTTGTTTAATTGTGCCTAGCACATATTCATGTGCACACAAATGTTTTACTGTGTTGTTTAATTGTGCCTAGCACATATTCATGTACATACAAATGCTTTACTGCGTAGTTGCATTGTGTTTATTACATATCCATGTACATACAGATGCTCTACTGTGTTGTTTAATTGTGCCTAGCACATATTCATGTACATAAGAATGCTCTACTGTGTTGTTGAATTGTGCCTAGCACATATTCATGTACATAAAAATGCTCTACTGTGTTGTTTAATTGTGCCTAGCACATATTCATGTACATACAAATGCTCTACTGTGTTGTTTTATTGTACCTAGCACATATTCATGTACATAAAAATGTTCTACTGTGTTGTTTAATTGTGCCTAGCACATATTCATGTGCACACAAATGCTTTACTGTGTTGTTTAATTGTGCCTAGCACATATTCATGTGCACACAAATGCTTTACTGTGTTGTTTAATTGTGCCTAGCATATATTCATGTACATACAAATGCTTTACTGTGTAGTTGCATTGTGTTTATTACATATCCATGTACATACAGATGCTCTACTGTGTTGTTTAATTGTGCCTAGCACATATTCATGTACATAAGAATGCTCTACTGTGTTGTTGAATTGTGCCTAGCACATATTCATGTACATACAAATGCTCTACTGTGTTGTTTAATTGTACCTAGCACATATTCATGTACATACAAATGCTCTACTTTGTTGTTGAATTGTGCCTAGCACATATTCATGTACATACAAATGCTCTACTGTGCTGTTTAATTGTGCCTAGCAGATATTCATGTACATACAATTGCTTTACTGTGTAGCTGCATTGTGTTTATCACATATCCATGTACATACAGATGCTCTACTGTGTTGTTTAATTGTGCCTAGCACATATTCATGTACATAAAAATGCTCTACTGTGTTGTTTAATTGTAACTAGCACATATTCATGTACATACAAATGCTCTAATATGTAGTTGCAATGTGCTTATCACATATTCATGTACAGAAAATTGTTTTACTGTGTTGTTGAATTCCAAACATAATGCAAATCATATTTCAAATGTATGTGCTAGAATGGCTTTATATGATAAACTGATTGCTCATTAATATAAATGGGTGACTATGTCGAAGTTAAGCGATATAGTTAGGATGTACAAATAACTTTGGATATGTGTCGCCTATGGCCAATTTGGCAAATGCGACTCTTTAATTTGCATACATTTTAAATCAAGCTGTGAATTTTCAGAGTTATGCAGTTTTCGTCTGAAACGGTCTTTTAGGGGTCAGAATGAAAGCCATGATTGATAAGTATGTTGTGTGTTCAACTTTTTGGTTGGTGGTGGTGTGGGTGTTGCATTGTGTGTATGTTGCAGATGTGCATGCTTTGTGCGGTACAATGAATGTGTGTTGTTGATGAGTATGTGGTTTTCTGTGTTCCAAATGCAGCTTGGGATGGGGTATACTCAGGTAATTACGTTGACTTTACATATTTGGGTAGGCTAAAATTGTTCTCTTTGTTCCTGTTTCGGCGTTAATTCTAATTTTTATGTTTTGAATTTTATTTTCTGTTCTTGTCTTCCGTCCTTCCCACCGTCTTCGTAAATCTCCGCACTGGTGGTTCCCTATCTTCTGCCTCATTCCTGGTCTTCTTTATTTTCGCTCTTTTCCGTCGTGTTTTCACTGTTCCTGTGTTATTTCTCGTTTTCCTTCAGTTGCTTTCTTCTCGATCTCCGTAATTCTTCTGTTTGCTGTGCTTATCAGTTTTTTATCCGTTGTTGCTGTCTTCTGCTTATTTCCCGATCTTCTCTATTTCTTCATTTTGTCCACTTCATTTGTCATTTATCCAAAGTTGTTGTTGACTTAACCCAATTGTTTGTTTGATTTCTTAATGTTAGTTACCCTGTTGTTTTGTTTTATTTATTTATCATTTTTTTGTTTAATATTGGACTTGTTGTTAAGCCTAGCTATGTTCTAATAGTGGTTGCCATACGATAGTCCCTTGCGACGTTAACGACTTTCTCTTTGGTTGCAACTGGGTTATGTGGGAAAATCTTTTTAGTTATTGCTGATCTGGTATTATGGATCGGTCTATTTCGGTCCTAGTATTACCATTTCCGTCTCCCTCCAACATTTTTTTCTAAAATTTGTCCTCATTTTCTATTTTGTTTTTATATTTCGTGATATTGTTGAATTCCGCCACATTGAATCTATTTTTGGCCTCTATTGACTTCTGTATTTCTGTTGGGAGTGTAGTTAAGCTCTTTCTTGGCCGTAATTGGGGGCAATTGTTTCGTGAAAAGTAAGGAGAGTTATTTTCCTGCGCATCATGCGAAAAAGGTTACGCATGTTCGTATTCTTTGTATTATGGTTGTATTTTGAATGTCGAGTATTTGATTATCTGAGAATTTTTTCTTTGTCTTTTGTATAGGTGTCTACATGTGTGATATCCCAAAGTCCTTACCATTTTGCTTTGATGTTTACCGGAGTATGATATTCGATTCTTTAAGATTGATGTTTGCCTATTTTGTTTCCAGGAATTAAGTTGTGAGATGGGATCCAAAAGTTCTCACAAGAAGTCTACCGTTTATGTTACGTTGCTCTGTTTGTTTGTATAGATATTTAGCGTGACTAATCATGTTGAGTCTACTTCTTAATTTGTCGGATGCTAGGGATTGTAAGTCTGTGTAGGCACTCAGAATTGCTGTTTAAGTTGTTGGTTGGTTCTGAGAATGTTACGTGCTGCATACAGCACTATGAACTCTATACATTAAACACTCGTCCTGTCGACTTCTTCAAACAATATAGTTAGTTCTGGAATGACAGCTAATGCTGTTATCTAGTTAGAGGCGATTTTGGTTGCCTTTTTTATTTCCATCTGTATATATCTGGATGTATGCCGCGTCCTTGATGTGCATGTAGTTTTATAAATCCCTCACCTAGCGAATCAGTTTAGGACACTATTGCATGAAGATGACTGCACATCAAGCACAACACTCTCATACAACACGATGGCTTTAATTTCTTTGTTTTGTTAATTTTATTTATCATTTCCTGTCTCCTCTTGGCTACCTTAACAACACAGAATAAATAAATAGTGCCACTTTGAATGGGGACGTAGGGGTCAACCACTGGGACGGAAACAGAAATTGTCGTGCCCACTAGACAACCGTCGGCAACGCTACTAGTCGTTGTCGATCCGGTGTACCCCTAGATGGCGCTATTTATATTTGTCGTACACACGCCTATGAATAAATAAAGACAACTCTCAGAAATCAGATCGCTTAAGGCCAGTCTTTACACACACATCAAGGGTATAGCAACACAATACATTATAGCACAATTCTTATAGCAACCACATGACTCCTACAAGGATCACTATTTAAAGTAGCATGGCCTACAAACCAGCCAGTGGACCACAAGCCTTTTTGAAACAACGTAAAGGAAGGTTAGGGCAGCAACGCAAACCCTTATTAAAAAATGAATACAATCTGCAAAAAAATTATTTTTGAGGTTTTTGTTCTCAATGAAAACTACAAATAGGCTACGGGAAATACACACAGACATAAAATTCTTTAAAATTTTGGGAACAAAGTTCTCATAGGTGGAGAGCGTAGAGGTGTTCACACAAGTAAATCACAATATATGTCTATATTCTGGTTTATTGTTGGTGAAAATCAGCACTACCTCTGTGCTCTCTTTCCCTTTTGTAATGTTAAGGCATACAGCCTTACTAGAGCGTGACCCTTGCTGCTGATGTATTTTAACAAATATAAGATTTTATAATTTATCAAAACATCGCAGTAGGATTTAGTGCAATGAATTATCAGTGTCAACAGTTTTTGTAAAAGCGAGATGACAAAGCACATGCCCGCCGAATCAGTCTTTTGATCAAATCATTATTAGGCATTTTATTCTCCTTGCCTGTTAACATCTTTCTTCTAAGCGTCACACTATACGTCGTTTATGTACTAAATGATATCCGATGCAAAATTTCAAGTGGCCTAACCTGACATACAAAGATGTATATTTATCATGGTTTATAAACGTTAAAGCTGGCTAAATTTAGACTATTGGAAGGGATTATGGCCTATCTATTATTTGCCTGAGGAGATATTGTCCTGTGGTGATTTGTGTGTGTGTGTGTGTGCGTGTGTGTGTTTCTCTGTGTGTCTTCTGTAATAAATACCATTTGCAATAATCGAAAGGTGAAAAAAGCTAATCTAATTATTCAGCAGAATTGTTGCGTGTCAAATTATAATATCAGTTTAGTTCTCATATGATCATTATAGTATATACCAAACACTGATACTATGAGCTTCATAAGCAAAGACTTTGAAGATTTTCAAGTTTATAATAAATTTAAGGAAGATATTTAATGAGGAAAAAACTGAAATAATTCGACCATAGGCAATCTGACAATTTTGTATTATATTTTTATATTTTGTCCATCATTTAATATTTTCGGAGGGGGGATTATAATCAAAATATTTAGCTATTTTGTCTTTTTTTGCTTAAATTTATTCTTCTCATTTTTTATATTTTTTGTTTGCTTATATTTGTATATATGCAGAATGAAAAAGTTGTCAAGTAGTTTTAGAACTCAAAATTTACGTTTCTGGTTATAAATTGAACTATAGCACTTACATGATATAGGAACAGAAAATATCATTTCCAACACATTTATGGATTAGAACTTTCGCAACATAATGCTTAAATCTAATACTAACAATGTATTACCCGAGTCTGACACTAGAAAATCATTAGCCCAGTTAGCCACTCGAGACACGTGCTTAAATCTGAGACTAGTAACTTATTGCTCCAACATGACAATAAGGACACATTGTTTCAGTCTGACATGAGAGACACTTCATCCAAGAAGACAATGAAAATATCGATTCAATTTGACTTTCTATCAAAACATTGCTTATATCAAACATTATGCGTCTATCAATACATTGCTTATATCAGACATTATGCGACGCATTCATCCAATATAACACTATAAACACATTGCTCCAATATGTCACTAGCAATATGATGTTCCAGTCTAACTCTAATATTTTAATCTGCCAATACTAAAACATCGTTCCTGTCCGACATTAGCTATTCATTGCTCCAATCTGACCCTAGCGACACATTGTTACAATGTTATACTAGTGACACATTAAATGAGTGTATCAGATCACAAGATACTCATCTAATTTGCTTTTAGCAATACCTTGTTCCAGTAAATCTTTTTCGGTGTCTTGGCTTTGTATCTATTACGGCACAATGAACAAATGAAGCCTTTCACATCGTACATCAGCTATCAATCTAAAGTACCCTGCCCAGAAATACATCACCGCAACCGAGCTGAGCTGAGGACTCGAACAAACAGCTTTTTGGCTAGAAATCCAATACGATAACCAGTGAACCTCTGCTCAGATTTTGAAGGTGGACCGGAATCATGTCTTGGACACTAAACAGTGTGACTCAACACCAGAATCGGCTGGGTGACCTTCAATACATATATGTATATCACTTGTGACCTAGAGACTTTACATCTTAGACTAAGATTTAGCTACCTCTAATTTGCAATGAAGCATGACCGTGGAGATAAAATTATACACAAGACATCAAACTATATTTTGCAGTCAAAATATATTCTTAATCCATCACACCAGTATAAAACACATTATTATTATTATTATTATTATTATTATTATTATTATTATTATTATTATTATTATTATTATTATTATTATTATTATTATTATTATTATTATTATTTGTAGTGAGTGCTCTTGGAATAAGGAACTGTTTTGATAAATATATATATTTTCTATTCTACATGTATATATATATATATATATATATATATATATATATATATATATATATATATATATATATATATATATATATATATATATATATATATATGTGTGTGTGTGTATTCAATAATCTGACGTATAACATTCGATTCAAGATCACTCGATCAGCAGAAAGGACCAATTTGTCGAGACATCGTTCGTTCTTCGAACATTCTTCGTAATGCTTGACTCAAAAGCACTTCGACAAGTTATGAAAAAATATTGCACTGTTCATAGTTAGCTGCATTTATATATAAATAAGCGGCATATTTGAAGAATGTATTCTTTGGCGGCATCGTATTTTGTTCTAAAATATGTATTGATGATTTGACAAAAGGTTCAATGCATTTTTACAGATTTCTATCTCTTAAAGGAACTTTATACACTTATGATTTATTACTTTCATAGTGTTATCAACCAATATCAGTATTCGAGCTCTGTGCGTTATTATTGCGTGGCTGAAATGGCTTTTGAGAAATCAGTAGATTTTATTATGTTGAAAGAATGTTACCTCTTCAGTGAACCAGATTTCGGAATAATTGTATGAAAGTAATGCATGAATACATTGCATTTGTTGACTTAGGCTACATTTTAATGTTATTATAATTTTAGGAGTTGTTTTGTGAAACATTTGTGGATAAAATAAGTATGCTATTCAAATTCGTACGCTCTCTAATGAAAAACCTGAGAGGATATAAAGTGAATCACTTGTTAAGTTTATGAGTCTCGTGTCACGAATTAGTTAACATATTTGATATCCATATTTATTTGAAGTCTGTACCATATTCCATAGATTACACGGAATGTAATCTTTCAGAATATGTATAATTAACGAATGTAAATATATATGTTAACAAAACAAGGATTGGGTCAGAAATAAGATGCTAAGCTCACATAAATTTTATTCGTGTGCTATGCACGCTTTCAAAATGTACGTATGCATGTACAAGCTCTACAGCGATATTGAATTGTGTGTAATACATATTCGTGTCATTTGTTTTTACTCTAATGTGTGGCTTAGTTGTGTCTAGTAGATAGTCATATACATACAAATATACAAATGCTCTAATGTGCTGTTGAATTGCGTGTGGCACAAGTTCATGTACATACAAATGCTCTAATGTGCTGTTGAATTGCGTGTGGCACAAGTTCATGTACATACAAATACTCTAGTGTGTTGTTGAATTGCGTGTGGCACAAGTTCATGTACATACAAATGATCTAGTGTGTTGTTGAATTGCGTGTGGCACAAGTTCATGTACATACAAATGCTCTAATGTGCTGTTGAATTGCGTGTGGCACAAGTTCATGTACATACAAATACTCTAGTGTGTTGTTGAATTGCGTGTGGCACAAGTTCATGTACATACAAATGATCTAGTGTGTTGTTGAATTGCGTGTGGCACAAGTTCATGTACATACAAATGCTCTAATGTGCTGTTGAATTGCGTGTGGCACAAGTTCATGTACATACAAATACTCTAGTGTGTTGTTGAATTGCGTGTGGCACAAGTTCATGTACATACAAATGATCTAGTGTGTTGTTGAATTACGTGTGGCACAAGTTCATGTACATACAAATGCTCTAATGTGTTGTTGAATTACGTGTGGCACAAGTTCATGTATATACAAATGCTCTAGTGTGTTGTTGAATTGTGTGTGGCACAAGTTCATGTACATACAAATGCTCAGCTGAGTTTTTGAATTGCATGTGACACAAGTTGCTCTAGTGTGTTGTTGAACTACGTGTGGCACAAGTTCATGTACATACAAATGCTCTAGTGGTGTTGTTGAATTACGTGTGGCACAAGTTCATGTACATACAAATGCTCTAGTCTGTTGTTAAACTACGTGTGGCACAAGTTCATGTACATACAAATGCTCTTGTGTGTTGTTGAATTACGTGTGGCACAAGTTCATGTACATACAAATGCTCAGCTATGTTGCTGAATTGTGTATTGCACATCTACATGTGCATAAAGATGATCTATAGTGTTGTACTCTGTGTAGCACACATTTATGTACATGTCCATGCTCTACGGTATATGATAAAATTAATTCTCTTTAATTCATATTCTATACACAGTTCAAACCTTTATTTCAATAGTATGTCCAATAATGACTTTATATGGTAAATTCATTGCTCAGTTTTGCAACATAAGCGTAAATGGAAAGGTGCTTATAGAAGTAAGTTTGCAAAGTTTGAGTCCAACGTCGTAACAAACTATTTTTGTACCAGCAGCGAGCATTTTCATTATTTAATTCAATGACAATGATCTTAAGAGATAAAAAAGAAAGGAATTGCTTTTACACGCTTCTTTTCGTTTTCTAAGAGAAGAAAGCGCGTTGTCCGTACACACAGACAATGAGTGTCGCAAGTCTAGGAATAATAAACGAAATGTATGCTAAATAAACCCAAAAATATTAAATAGATAAAAGTAATTCAACTGGCCAGAAGTATTTCATAATGAAAGTAAATTATTTATATAAAAAAAACAATTTAGTAAGAGTTTATCATACTCTAACTGCACTACATAAAGACTATGTTTTATTGATTGAATTTCAGTCATTTCGCTAACTTGTGTTTGAAAAACTCATTTACTCAGATTAGCTCCTGGATTTTTGATGCGGGATTGAAAATATGTTTTTTTTTTCAAACACATGTTGATCCAGAAAAAATGTAGTGGCTATAAGTTTGCTTCCACAAAGAAGCTGTCATATATGATGTGTCTAAACTGATTTATACGTTTTGATCATGAGAACCCAGAAATTTAAAGATATTGACTTCTTAACAGTCAGTAACGTATTTAGGCATAAGATAAACATGTTACAACTTAGGGCCTCAAAGTATAAACTTAGTCTGAAGAGGCCCCTCAAATTTTTTTTATACCAAATATGGCCTCTATAGCTTCTCATAGCTTAGGGCCTCGCTTTGTCTAAATCCGGAACTGAGCATGGTGTTTGCATAAGTTTACTATGGAAACTGAATTAGTACGATTCCTACAAGTTTGTTAGAGATCACAAATTTGGACCAGAGGCACATAACTACATTAAACATAGAGAGTAGTATCGTGTCTGTTTATTTGTATGTCCTTCTATCTATATACATGCGTACAATATATATATATATATATATATATATATATATATATATATATATATATATATATATATATATATATATATATATATATATATATATATATTCATACATGCAATATATGTTTAATGAATTGAACTTCTTCTGAATGCTACTCTTGTGGTATGATTATTTAACATTTTAAAAAGCAAAACAAGCTTTGAAACTTAGTTATAAACCTAAAGAAACGTTTAGTTCAAGTAATAAGCAAGCCATCAGCGAAAAAAAAAAGAAACTGCAAAGACACACATCTGTTGCTGGCTACTTGGATTCATTTGTATTGTATATTCGATCACCTAATATTTTTTTCTGCGGATATACAAAGTCCAAAGAAATCAACATGCTGCTTTGCTAAGGCAACACGGAAAGCCTCCAGCGGTGTAAGTTAAGAAAACGCTCGAAAGGATTCTCCTGAAAATGATAATAATAATAATAATAATAATAATAATAATAATAATAATAATAATAATAATAATAATAATAATAATAATAATAATATAAATAATAATGATGAGGATGATGATGAGGATGATAATGATGATGATGGTAGCAATAATAATAACAATAATAATAATAATATCAGCAGTAGTAATTAGATGCAATCTGAAACCTCACCGACTCAAATTGGACAGCCTCTGTACTCAATTTTTGGGTAACTTTATCCCCGCATTTAAGGAGACGTTAGAGTTAAAAATCGCAATATATCCCGCCAAAAATTACGATTATAGTCAATTATACATATGTTAAAACCTACCTACCTACCTACCTACCTACCTACCTACCTACATACATACATACATACATACATACATACATACATACATACATACATACATACATACATACATACATACATACATACATACATACATACATACATACATACATACATACATACATTCTTGCATCCTCAATTTATAATCAATAAGTATGATAGATTCAGACGCCCCTGTCACACCCTATATAACAAGCTAGGTGAATAATCAGATTAATGTTCACAAGAATGGATTCAATTAAAATAAATTATATATAAATCATGCACCAGAATATTTTTAACACAAACCTTGCAACGACGTTTATAATCGTTTTGTTTCTTCAAATACACATTCGGGCGCTCGAGTAGCTATTCTTTACAACTGAAGCATATTTTAATTAATATATTCGAATGCTCGCAGAATCATTTATAAATCGATAATTATGATTATATTGTGAATGACCTATATCATGGATAGCTATATTTCTGTACAGAGCGTTCATCATTTTTTACTGAAATATAATTACTCAAAGACTCTTAACAGATATTGCAAACATGGTGCTCTGCCTATGTTCCGCTGAGCAATATTTAAACCAGAACACAATCTTGTTTGCAAGTGAAAAAGCCATGTAATATCAAAATTGACAACCTCATTTCCACTGTTTTCATTCATTACATATGCAACCGAGAAAATTGGTATACCGATGTTCGCCATAATGCTTTTATAGAACCGTTCAAACCTTAGTTATATTTTTTTATATTTTTTTTCTGAAGAATGACGTCACATGAGTATAACCAATGTTGCATAATCGGAAATTAAAAAGATGAAAATTAAACACATTCTAGTTAAAGTACGGCCTAAAAACAACCAGTTATATTGACATCGCTGAGAGTGGGATTCTCAGTATCACGCGAGGGTCTGATTGAAATAGAGTAATTTACAATTATACCACAAGCATAAACGCCAAAAAAAGATCAACTAACCCGTCAAAGTGAAGACAATTCTAGGTTAGAACAGTCAAAATACAGCCTGCCCCTACAAGATTTAGAAAGAAAGCTCAAACACTCACGTGTCTGCAAATGGAGGGAATATCGAATACGGACGGATCATCCACGCCTTGTGTAATGCCAGAAAATTCCTCAACAGTCACAGTTGGAACTGGAAGGAAGTAACAAAATTATATATCAAGAAAAGTTGGTTGCTACCATTTTGTATTCATACCGAAATTCTCTCTCTCTCTCTCTCTCTCTCTCTCTCTCTCTCTCTCTCTCTCTCTCTCTCTCTCTCTCTCTCTCTCTCTCTCTCTCTCTCTCTCTCTCTCTCTCTCTCTCTCTCTCTCTCTCTCTCTCTCTCTCTCTCTCTCTCTAATGTGGGTTCCAAACATTTGAGCAGTACTCAAAACCTGGTCGAACTACAGTGAAATTGCTGAAATGTTTACATCTTCATTGTTTATTTGGAGGTTGCTGCGCAGGAAACCAAGGTTACTGTTCCCTTTTTCCACTATCTTGTCTATGTGACTTTTCCAAGAGTGGAGATCTGGACAATTTAACCCCGAGATATTTTGTTATCTGCTTATTGGCTAACTTGTGCCACTTAAGCGTATATTCGGATAAGATTGATGATTTATTCCTCTAAGGATGCTGCAACTGGGTGGAATAGCATAACCCAAGTTCTTTTCCAGAGGTCCAGTTAGTTCAGGAGGATCTCACAGTCCTTGGAGGCATTTATTTCTCTGTAGACTATACAGTCATCTTTAAAAAGTCTTACGTTGGATTTGACACTCTTAGGTAATCATCGATGAACACCAGGAAGAGGATGGGACCCAAAACACTCTCTTGAGGTACCCCACTAAATTCCGGTGTTGGGTGTAATATTGTTCCATCTACTATAACTCTTTGCGATCTGTCTGTCAGGAAATCTCTGATCAATTTCTTCGTATTAACCTTGCTGCAATAGTGGTCCAACTTACAGATGAGTCTTTCATGGAGAACACGATTAAAATATTTTGTTTGCAACAGATACATGTAAGGGAGAAAGGTCTATTGATGTCTTTGACTCTTCCTCCATTTTTGTACGATAGATGCAATCTTTCCTGTTTTCCACACCATGGACAAAACTTGCATCTGGGTGGAAAACACTGGCAAAAATAACGCACGTATGGTACACACTCTTCTGCTAGACGTTTCCACGATCGTTAGCTGGAATTATGACATGTCCTGTGACTTTTTATATATCACTATACATTGAAGAGAAAGGTATAGGATTACCTACAAGTATATATAGGACTACATAGTTCATTGAATATTTAATTAAAAATAGTTTGAAAGTTCAAAATTATGCTAGACGGTATCTGGGATTGATTCAAATAAAACAACAACAGCAACAACTATAATACCTTCATTTCGAGGTTTCCTGATTAGTGTGCTTATTCAGCCAGATTCTGCCTAATTTAATATCTTCATATCACACCATTTAACCAACCTGTTTCTTGTCAAATGCAGACAAGCAAGTTTTAATAAAGCAGCAGAGAGGGTGAACAGACAACTTTGCCTGAGACCTTTATTTAAAAAAATAAAGGTTCCTGCAGAGGCTGAAAAAAAAAACGTCAACATCGCTAAACCAAAGTTTTTAACATTTTTATTTCCACACGATTATGTATTTAATCATATAATAAAATCTTTGGTTAGCTTATTTTTGTTGACATATTTTTATGATTTTGTAAGGCGATTTTGTTTACCCGTAAAGCCACTCAATTGTTGTCCTTCACCCTCTCTGCTGCTATTGATAGTCAAGGGAGTTTAACCAAAAATTTTATCTAGACCTATACGATATCTTGATCTTGGATTATGTAGATTTATCGTTATAAATCCAAACGGAACAGATTGTGCTGTAGAAAAGAAATTTTTAAATTTATTCATATCCATATCCCCTGAACACCAGGTATAATAAATATTCTGCAGTATAATTATCTACTATATTAAACACAACCAAAATATTACAGTTATCTCTGATCACCTTAGGTATTTGTGTTTATCGTTGTGTAACATAAATAACGTCTGTGTTTTTGTGTCTACCTCGAGAAATTATTCTAGCTGGATTAGATTGTTTGTCTAACATCACATCATCATATACTACGAGATTATTAATAAATCCATCTAAGTCATCTACAGACGGGACTTCATCTTTATCTGTGATGAAGTCAATAATATCGTCACCGTCTTTATTAACTGTTTTGCTTTCTCGTTAAAATCCTTAAGTACTTCGTAACAATGCTGATCATTTACAGACGGTGCTATTAAATATAGTTTGTTCCACCTCAACCACCTCATTATTAAATTTAATAATAATTGTGTTTTACCTGATCAGATGGACCTATTATAATCATTCTTATCGAATTTGGTAATGCTGGATGGTGCTTCACTGGTTCCTGTTTTTGTGTAGCCGAAACGTATATTGTTGTATCCATATTATTAATAACATGAGTCTATATTGTGTTCGATGTAAATCATCAAATACCCACCCTGGATTAACAACAATAATAACGAAAAATAAACGACATGCATTAACAAGTAAATGTGCAAAATGTGGTACACAAAAATATAAATTTATCTCAGGGACAACAAAGATAGGTGGAGATATTGCTGCTTCTTTAGGAAAATTACCTGAATTACCAATGGCCACGTATGCTGGTGAGAAACACATTCCTGGATATAAGTACTGTGATCCAGGAACTCGTCTCGATATCAGACTCGATAACCAAGATCGACCAAGCTCAGGAGAGTATCTAGTAAATAAGATCGATCAAGCATTTTACATTCATGACGTTGCTTATAAAAAGCCTGATTTGCAACAAAGGCATCTCGCAGATGTGAAATTGATTCATGCATCAAATTCTATATCTAATAAATCTGTTAGAAAGAAACTCGCTAGTTTCCTAATAAAATCCGCTATGAAAGGTAAAATAATGTTAGGGGCTAGTAATTAATTGTATAATTATTATAATGGAATCCATTTATTATCGCCAAAGAGGGTATTGGAAAGGTAAAGAAGCGATAACTAAACTTGTTGAGGCAGCAAAAGTTTTACATTCTGTTGCTGCAGCGTGGCTAGTACCACAGGCAATATGGCAAATTTATTTACCGCCACCCAAAAATTTCAATACACACATTTTGATGTCAGTGTTCCTAACGAAGTTCATCAAGTAGATATTTTGTTTTTACCACACGATACTATTAAAACACGTGGACGAAAGACACGCACGTACAAATACGCATTGACTATTGTTGACGTTGCAAGTAGACATAAAGAGGCTGAACTATTATCAACAAAGACATCATCTGAAGTTGTATCTGCGTTCAAACGAATTTATCAGCGAGGACCATTACAAGGGCCAAAACTACTACAGGTTGATCCTGGCAAAGAATTTCTTGGTGCATTATCATCGTTGATGAACAAGCACAACGTTAAAATCAGACAAGGACACACTAAAATTCACCGTGATCAGGCAATCGTTGAACGATTTAATCGAACAATTGCTGAACGGTTATTCGGGTATCAATATGCAAAGGAAATATCCCTGAACCAAGTTCAGACAGATACAAGATCTCGTGAATGGGTTGCGAGGTTACTGAGTGTGATAGCTGCGCTGAATAAGGAAGTTACTCGTGCAACTTCTATGACACCGTCTGATGCGATCACAAAAAAATATATACCGATAAAACGTAAATCTATTACTCAACCAGTACTAGGCAATGTTACGGTTAGATATTTATATGAACCTGGCGAACTTGAAGGAGGCAGAAAAAGGGCAACTGGTCCTATTTGGAGTGTCACCACACACAAAGTATCCAGAGTGGTAAGGTCCACAGGTAGACCTGCAATCTACAGATTAGATTCAACTGCTCCTCAACGTGGATTTGTACGTGAAAAATTACAAATAATTCCTGATGATACGCAATTACCACCGAGTACACTTTTTTAAACTTGCAGATCCTCGACGTCGATTACACTTCAAACAGGTCAGATTAACATTTTCGCGCGTGTGACCAAGACTACTATTAATTCTATCAACCGTAAATTGTCTTGGGTTATTGCTTGAATACTGCCACAACATTATTGCATTGCAATTTGCGCAATGATTATTTTGTCGTTGTTTTAACATCATAATAATATCCACATCTATATCAAAGTCGCGATTATTTTTTTTGTCACACTGCTTCTAGCTGTATAATTTTTTATTGATATTGACATTATTAATGATTTCTTTGGTTTTTACCCAATCCATGATAACCCGTTTTAGTTGTGATATTCTTCTAACTCGGGATACTGGGATATAAACTAAATTTGACTACTCAATACGATCATCGACGAATGAATCTTTATAGCGTACCCTAACGTCCATGGCGATTTATACATGTTTAACGCGCTCTCGACAACATCAACAGCGAAAAGGACAATATCATTTAACACAAGATTTTGTATTCGGACATTTTCAGTGTCTACACTAGGAATCTTAACATCAACATTTTGTTGTCTAGTATTTGCAGGGCGATAACACAACGGTACAGGTACTTTGGGAAATTTTCCTTGTGTAACGCATATAATTTCTTTTGTAGTTCGTCGCGAACTATTTTTCTACTGGCAACTATCAAATCAGCAGGTTTCCATAGGGTCCAAAAATCATTCATGGATGTTTCTGGAATTATCTCACGCATTACTTCACACCGTATTTTATCTGGTTGTAGTCGTATTATTCTTCTGAATTCTTTCAGCAACTCATCAACAGCTCTATGATCATCAGATATTTCTTCGTAATAATTTACATTGTTCTTTAGCCACTCATGTGGAGACTGTCCAACAAAGGGTGGTGGTTGACCATGATCACCACACATAATCACAGCAGTATTCTTTAGTAACAACCAATCAAGAAATATAATTCTTCCAGAGGCACCGTGCAAATCTCGTCCCATATGATAACTTTAGGTATATAATTTTCACCCATTCGTGATGGGGTCCATGTATCTCCGCACCATCTAAAAAAACTATGATATGTACACGACTTTACATTTCGTGGCTTTATTTCCCTGGCGAGTTTGTGCGTTGGTGTTAAGACAATCATATCTAAACTCATGAATAAGTTAATCGCGCGTGTTGTTTTACCTGAACCTCCATATCCATTAAGATAAACGGTCTTATCACTAGATACAGGAATATACACGGATGGCGCAGATGACTTTGATACTTGATTATTTCTATAATATGTTTCCTCAATTTCAACATCGGCAGATTCACCATAACTAAGTATATTTTTTTTTGTTTTATCCTCCACGTTCCCCATTCACAATTACCGAGATTTAATGAATCTTTATATTTTTTGTGTACATAAAATGAATCTGTCGCAACTCTAATAGCGTAACGAGAAAATCTGTTTATTATTGATAATAGATTTATCGAAACATAAGCTAGCATAGAAGATCTTAGATGAGTAAACTGCTGTGACTCGCCATCAGTATAGCTCACAATGGTACCTAGTTTTGTTTTATCTGATAAATAAACATTACATAGACTTATAAATGTGTTTTCTCCATCGTATCAGCGATTATAAAGTCGAGTCCAGCATCGTCCATGATCAATCTTGTACAAGTTCGTTTATGATCAAGTGATCCTCCTTGTGTAAACTTACCGATCATTTTTCTGCCGAGATCTTTTGCAAATTTCTCATCGTGTTTAGCAGGTTCTGGTAACCGAACTTGCTTTTGCACGCGACATGATATAATAGCTTCAGATACTTTCAACGATATTAAAACTCCAGCATCGAACATATATCTTAGCAGAACTATTGGAGCCCAACATTTTCAGTAAAATGTTTTCCAAACCACGCATAAACAATGATATGGGGACCTTCTCTAAATTCAAACGACTCTACATAAGCAAATCCTATTAAATCAAAATCTGGTAAGGATCCATTTATCGCAACTCTGGTCATGTCATGTGTATGATGTCCAAATCTATTAAAGTATTTAGAACACTCTCCATATCCAAGAAAACTCCCAGGATAACACGCTACCATATCAACTGAGATAACGTCATTGTAATTATATTTAGTATTCCACAATCCACCGTGCCCGTATTCTATACAACTTTTCACGACATCTTCAAGAAATTCTGATCGTGTTGGTTTCCACGAGTGTTTCTCCTGAGCGAAATGAACAGCAACTGATGGTACGGTAAAACAATTACTTAGTAGTTGTCTAACTTTGACATCGTCAGAAGTATATTTCAGCGCAATGTTTTCCATTTCTTTATAAAGAGATTCTGTACGATAAATATCACCGTTAGACCGTATCAACTGATCATAATGATCACATTCAGAACTCTGAAATAACCACACAGAAACAGGATCACATTTATTAATATCACTGATAGCATCCAATGCATCATCGTGGTAAAATTGAACCGTTCTTTCTCGTGGAAATACAGTTACAGCATCAGTTCATGCATGAGCCTTATGATCAATAATATTTATAGGAGCTCCTCTAGATTTATATTTTGTTTTGTGCAAAATCTCTCCTGTCAACGTCTTCACTGTTATTGGAAATCTTAATAAATTTTTTAGCTCAGCAACGTCGCTGATAGACGCTCCAGTGTCTTTAACTTTTTCAGCCCATATATATAACCGATTCTATAGACAGGGAGATTTAACAGAGGAAGCAGGCAATAGCTTATGCGTTTGTCTGTTTGCAATTCTATACTACATAGACTTAGATAATTGACAGTAAAAATGTATAGCCAATTGCATATGTGTAAAGCTATTTTACATCCGCTTGACTAAATCAAAACGCTTTTATACGCACCGATTCAGTATTATTTTGTGTTATGCAGAATTATATATATTTTCTGAAAACTGTAAAAATGAAATACCAGAAACTGTGGTTGTTGTTACTTTTGGTCTAGGTAAGTATATATTAACTAATTTTCCTTAAACTCGTAAGTGTAGAATAGCTCGATTGGTTACGCATAGGATTTGTGGTCTCGTCGATTAGGGTTCCAATCCTGTGAAAGACAATTGTCTATGGGAGGCGCTTTTATGCCAAAAAATATAATTTATTGGGGCTCTGTCCCCATCTTCATGTGCGCACACCCATCCACTATGTCAATTATTAGTGGATTGATTTTTTTTATCAATCACCCATTGGTTGATCATGGGGGTGGGGTGTGAAAATGTGAAGATGGCATATGTTTATATTACCATTATCGTCATCATCGTCATTATATGTTATGTGTTTGTGCCGTCTTGTGCCGTCCAACATATGGTCTGTAAGTTTGATGCGTATTCTTGATAATAACGGATTAATAACACGCAAGTATACGGGGTTTATAGGTTCTGATACAATAAGATAGCCCTTGGGGTCGCGAGGTTAAAATGTGTATAATATGTACCCTTGCTGGGCCTGGCTAGACTTTGAAAAATCTATTTGAAAACCTCCATCCACAACGTTGCAAACGAGATTGACAGCAATTGTTGCTGTTATGTTTACGATGCCTGGCGATATGTATCTGCCAGCACCAAGCGGAGTGTTATGTTTTAGTATAGACGATGGTGGGGCTAATTTTCTGCACGATTGAATTACTCCTGTATAATATTCTTCGATAAAATTATTTAATGATTTCTTCATGTTAGCGTTTTTTAGAACTGGTATAATAAATGTTTGTAAATCATTTTCTTTTATTTTATAATGATCAATAAATAATTGCTTACTTTTTGAATGGCGTAAACAGTTCCACTAAGATCAGTTGTAATGTTTATAATACTTCGATTGGCGATATATAAATCGAATAGGATACCATTTAAGTGTTTTATTAACTCCATTATTTGCTGCTGTACATTATGATCATACTGCTGTGATAGTGAAGTAAGGAAATTTCTTAAATAATTAAAAGATTTATCATATTCAGGCTTAAGAGCATCTAAAAAATCTTTAAAAAATTCTTCATCAACAATATCTTTAGTATGTTGCGTCTTGGGGCCTACGATAATATTAAATATTGATCTAGTTATATGTGGAATCCTTTTACCGTTAAAGTCGATAAAGTAATGATTATTATTGTTTGGATCAAATTCAAATTTTATATAATGCCATGGATATTTTTCTCGATATTCTGGATCTTTAATGAATTTTTCATCACTCGTTTTAAACTAATTTTTAGTTGGTTCTGGTGGACCTTGATAAACAGGTGCGACTTCAGGCCATCCTAACACTGATCTGATCGAACTCTGATAGATATCTACGAGGTAATCAGGGGGAATTTATTTCAATTACCGCTGGTAGTGTTGGTTCGTAAACAGTGATAGCTATTTTTGACTCTTTTCCGGTTATAGATTTTATTTTGCGTTGGAACTCGTCATTATTCTCCTCTATTTAATAGCTACCCGTTGAAATTCTAACAACTTGCCAATCAGGTGTTCCATCCGGTTTATTCTTATTAGCAAATACCAGTGAATTATTTGCTGGTAATCCAAAAATGGTTTTGATCTGATATTTGGCCAGCTATTATAAACGCGCAGTTGAACCAATGCAATTTCTTTTGCTGGAATTGCAGTTGGAAAGTTAATGCTAAATTCAGGACTGGTCGAACTTATTGATATCATAGTAGTTTTTGAAGGAGTTGTATTAGTGACGATCTATTGCAATAACCAGTAATTCATGACCACATATTGGTGGATCAGTTAATGTTTGTGTTGGTAGCGTTGAATACCAGATTGGAGCAGTATTATTACTGACATAATGAAGAAATTCTTTTGGTGGGGCTAATCCATATGAATCAAAATAGATAATTCCACGTTGATCAATTGCATACGCTACCCAATGCGTGCCAGGTCCGGAGATTTTATCAAGATTAATAATACCAGTTCAATTAGTGTTAGATTGTTTTGGTAATTGATCGCGCATAAAAACTCCTCTGAATTTTTTTATATTTAGTGTTTTAGCAGCATCGAGTAAATCAAAATTTAATTTGAGAGTAGAACTATCATCGAACTGTCCCTAGCCTTAGACCTTTTCCGTATCATGAATGCGGGGTACCTGGATGTCTTAGACATTTTTCTTTTTTTTTTGAATCCTTGTCCAGTTGCTTTCTTTAACGCCATTTCAGCAGCGGTTCCAACAGCGCCTAACGCAGCAGTTTTTGCAACAGCTGCGGCTGCAGCGGCTATTAATGCTTGTATAGCTGCGAGGAGGGGAAATATACCACCCGTTGTAAAAGTATCTTTGATAGCCCCTGCAGAAAGACTAAGTTTGACGCCTTTATTTGATATTTTTGCTTCATTAAAGTCTTTGAATTGTCGATCGGTCAACGATAATTTATTGGAACCGCTCATCTGTTCTTTTTTCAACGATATTTTTATTCCACAGTTATTGTTTGATGCTGATTGCAGTCTTTTGACATGACCAGGAGTCAGACTCACACTAAAGTGATGATATGACATTATTAATATTATGAGCGATCTAATTACATGTTCTCTACTGGCGCATCAATGACTCTCATTCGTCCACCAACACCTTCGAGTAACATTTATGTATCACTGAGTATAACAGCAATTGCTCTGTAATTAGGATTAGCTCCAACATTTCTATTAACACGAGCTCGAAAATGTATATCAACTACTGATTGTCTGGTTATATCTGAATGTTCTAATGAAAAGTAATAAATCGGATACAGCGTTGTAAAATCTAGTTGTGATATTTGTAAACCAGTATCAATGTTTCGATCACGTCCCAAAAACGACATAAGACGATGATACGCACGTGCTACATGACTTTGATCGAAATTGAACAAAATATCCTCGGATGGTTTTTGATGTCCATTTAATCTTAGTGAAACCTCAGAAACACCGAGTTTATCAAAAATCATAATACTTTCATCTTGATCGTTTATTCGTGCAGTATTTTGAAGCGCAATAAATGTATGTCGCGGCGCAGAAACACCTTGCTGAAAAGCTATTTGCCATGTGAATAAAGCGCTAATTGTACTTTTAACACTATCTGTGGTTGTTGTTAACCATGATAACGCTGATTTACCACCTTGACTCATAAAAGATAGTAACCGATCTTCTTCAGATATTGATGGAGTCATTATAGGCACCCACATGAGAAAGTTTGGTCAGTATAACTCTACCAGCATCAGCTGTACCAGGTCGCCAGATTGCATCATCATCAGTGCTTCTTAGCACGAGTACAATTGTATGTTTAGCTCTCAAAATAACCTTTCGTACATGTCTGCAGAATACAAAGATATGTGACAGTGGAATTGCACATGAAAATGTTCTTATATCACCTTTTAACATTGATTTACACACTCCAAATCCTAAGTTAAAATTTGTATTCATCGATAATACTGCAGGGGTAGTGTTGTCCCCGGCGGTATTTCTCACATTACCAATAGTCATGTTTCTACTTTCTGGAAAATCAGTTGTATCCATTGCAAACATCATTGATGGACCAGCTGATCTTGAGTAATTGTTGCTGTATCTTGCATGACCAAGTATTGTTATAGCAACGTCAACGTCTTTCTGAAATAATTCAATATTTTTCCGTCAATCATTTACGTAGCGCTATCAAAAAAACGCCATAATACCATTATTAACAAAACCAACACTAACATTGGCTGCATATGGTGCTGGTGCTGCAGGATTAGCGTTATTTAAAAATGCACATTCGACATCAATAAATGCTTCAGCGGGTAAGAAATATTTACTTGTATCCTGAACCTGTATTTCGATTCATCCACGCTGATCTGGAACTCGGGCATCATAAGAATAATACTGATAATCGCGCACAGACTCATCTTTGAGAACTGGTGCGTCCATGTCAAATGCGGGGTCAGATATACGCTTGAACATCTTTATTATTACTATCTTCGTCTAACACGAAGACCACTTCCTGCTATCAGACTAGTGGTTATATTTTTTTTCTTTTTCCGACATTGGGACATCAACTAACTCCGCTAGTTTCTGATTAGCGGCTTGATTTATTATTTTACTTACACTTGCGGGCATCACTTTAGTGCTAGGTAATTTCACTGGTTTTGGTCGGACGGGTTGTGGTCTGCGTACTATTCGCGTTAGTCTATCTTTGTTCGCTGAGAATGCTTTGCTAGCAAGGTTACCAGCAGCGTCTATACCTTTTTCACGAACAATATCAATAGCTTTTATACTCAGCTGCTTTGCAATTGGTATTGCTTTTGGGGATATTCTTCTAAATAGACCCTGAACAATATCATCTAGTCCATCTCCGTAGGTTGCTTTGTATGCTGGTAATCGATAGTTTATTACCCTTACCATGGTAGGTCCACGTTGAGCACCATGCACAATCATTGTATTATTAATTGACTTTATTACTAATTGTATCTATTCAGTGTGCCTTAGTCACTATAATAATCATCAGCAATTTCATTAATGAGTGATCGATGCACATTAATATCCATAATACCGCCACTAAATAATCGTTTACAAATATCTGCTGCTTCATTAATAATTTCTGGGGAATTATTACCAGCTCGTTTTCCTCCGATGAGAATTTCTAATCGATCAACATAGGCAAGAACATTTGAGGGGAAAAGTAATAAGATCACTACCTAGGCCACTTCCAGTTGCACCAGGAGCGTCTTGAAATACTTCTTCTTCCTCTTCAGTTGGTTTCTGTTGTGTTTTTTTAATTGGTTTTGATGGTGGTTTTGGTGATACTGGATAAACACGAAGTGATTGCTCAAATGGTTTTGGTGCTTTTGTTTTGGAGTTTTTTGCTTTGTTTTTTTTTTCTCTTTTCTTGATTGGATTACATTATCAATTGCACTATCATATTCCCGATATAATGAATCATCAGCTCTAGCTTATTCAACATTCATGCGTATGCAATATAATGATTTTTGCCATTCTTTACTGTTTTTAATATCTTTAGCGTATTCAGGTTTCCTTAATTTACCTCGTTGACTAAAACAATCCACAGCAAATTCAGCTAATTGTTGTATGTTTAGGTTATTAAATACCTTAACAGTTTCTTCATTAAATTTATCTATTAATTCAACTTCTGGTTCAGTGGCTAGTGTTTCAGCACCTTCTTCTGCCTGGTCTACATCTTCAGGTATTTCCAGGACTGGCATCGCAGCAGCTATTTCTTGTGGAAGTTGTTCAAAAATCGTTTTTGTTTTCTTAGTTCTTTTTGCTATATTTTCAGTTTCTTCTGCTGTTTTCTCTAACACAGGTTAAATTTCTTTAGTCGTCTCAGTGATAGGTTTAAATACTTGTTTTGTATCCTCCTCAAATCAACTTGAGATTCCTGACGCGATTGTAGTTGTTGCTTAACAGAATCACGAACAGGTTGATATCTTTTAATTGCCTCTAGTCGTTCTCGAGCTAATTTAGCTGAGTGTGGTTCTACAATACTCATTTTTGATAATATTAAAAATGGCTGTTTAATTCATAGCAGCAGAGAGGGTGAAGGACAACAATTGAGTCGCTTTACGAGTAAACAAAATCGCCTTACAAAATCATAAAAATATGTCAACAAAAATAAGCTAACCTCATGATTTTATTATACGATTAAATAGATAATCGTGTGAAAATAGAAAAGTTAGAGACTTTGGTTTAGCGTTGTTGACTTATTTTGTTTTTCAGCCTCTGCAGGAACCTTTATTTTTTTAAATAAAGATCTGAGGCAAAGTTGTCTGTTCACCCTCTCTGCTGCTAATAACATTAAAGGTTACAATAATTGCGTTTCTCAGTCAAATAGTATCATAGTAATAAATAAAGAGTTACCTCCCTCCAATGTTCGGCCTGATTTGACCGACACAATCGGGATACAACCTCTGGCTGTCACTGTGGAATACACCTGTAAACCATTCTCCTTGTAACTGTATGTTTTAACAGCCACCTTCTCAGATCCTGCGCCAATGTAGGTATTCTGCACAACCTCAGCATCGTCTTTGAGTAAATAAGTAGGTAAGTAAGCAAGGAAGGAAAAAGGCTGAGCATGTATGTATGTATGTATGTATGTATGTATGTATGTATGTATGTATGTATGTATGTATGTATGTATGTATGTATGTATGTATGTATGTATGTATGTATGTATGTATGTATGTATGTATGTATGAATGTATGTATGTATGTATGTATGTATGTATGTATGTATGTATGTATGTATGTATGTATGTATGTATGTATGTATGTATGTATGTATGTATGATGATCGTACGTACGTACGTACGTATGTATGTATGTATGTATGTATGTATGTATGTATGTATGTATGTATGTATGTATGTATGTATGTATGTATGTATGTATGTATGTATGTATGTATGTATGTAAAAAAATCTTTATAAATTGAAAAACATAAGACAAATTTTCTCAGACCGAATGTAAAAATGCAACATAAAACAATATAAAAAATACACATTAGTTGCAATTCTCTCCCGAACAAAGGGCACAAAAGAAGAAACACACAGTAAAAAGGACAAAGCTCAAGGTCAGACTTTTTCCATGCAAAACCGCACCATTTTAAACGCCCAAAAACTTTATCAGGCTAAATATGGTTATGATATTAACTCCAAAGATGCTGCCTCCAAGAGTATCCTTCGAACATAACAACGCGTTTGTAGCAATACCTAGCAAGCGGGTAGAGAGAGAGAGAGAGAGAGAGAGAGAGAGAGAGAGAGAGAGAGAGAGAGAGAGAGAGAGAGAGAGAGAGAGAGAGAGAGAGAGAGAGAGAGAGAGAGAGAGAGAGAGAGGAGTCATTAAATTTGGTATGGGGAAAATGCGATTGGAGTAATTGTAATACAGTTAATCATTAACTTTACGTCTATTTGTTAGTAGTAGAAAAAAATTGGTTTAATTCTGTATTGATTGTAGAAAACAAAATTCACAAGTGCATCCTACCTGGTATACAATATGATTTCCAGGTTGGAAACTGTTTCTGTTTCTTGGTACAATAGCCGTCCGCAATTTTAAACTCCGTTCCCTGGAAATGAATACAAGTACAGTTTGTTCTCTTAAACGTTCCATGGAAGTAAAGGAACGGTCATAATAAAATCGTAATTTCAACGTTCTCTTTGCTACAGAAAAAAAATCACTATATGAAACAGTTTGAAAATTATTTGTCCTATCCTGTTAAGGTGGTAGGAAAATACGAATGAAATTATTTAGCCTCTGGAAGGAAAAGCTTGTTGGGCCAATGTAATGCAATATTAACGTGTCATTTCGTTTGTCTATCCGTCAGTTTGTCCATCCGTGCTCCGGTTCATGGGAAGTTTCTAACTTCCACATGTATTATTGATCCTTTAGCATGATGCTAACTGAGGATTTGGATCCTGATTAAAGCTCCAATTAACTGAGATTTTGTGTTCGATTTACATATTCAGAAATCTTTGATGTTTCAATAGTTAGTACTTGTGTTTGATTGCAGTCTTACCTCATTGTAGTCCTGTATTGCTTTGAGCTGAAATGGTTCCTGATCAACCTCTAATCCAACCTCTGAAACAATGACCTTCCTGGCACTATTCACGTGCAAATTAAGTGAACCCTAATATATATATATATATATATATATATATATATATATATATATATATATATATATATATATAATGTTTCTTTTCATACATAAGTTTTAATTGTTTTATTATATAGCTAATATTATTATTATTATTATTATTATTATTATTATTATTATTATTATTATTATTATTATTATTGTTGTTGTTGTTATTTTATCAACGACGGCAAAGGCATTGTAAATCATAACAATAAGACACGAACAATTAAAAAATAAATATAAACAATGTAAGGAAAATATAATCCTCTAACGATATTACGATGACAAGAACGAAAATATCAAAAGTATTAGGACTCACTAACTCACTAGAGTCAAGTGCGCCTCTCCACCCTCTTCCGTTCCTGTCACCAGACCAAGAGTCCCTTCCCAAACATCGTAGGGACAGCAACCCTCTCCCATCACCATGCTGACCAAAACGAGAGCCAAAACTATACGCAACATTGTTGTTCAAGATCTGAAACTTTTAAGAATACGTAATTTTAGGAATTTGGCACAAATTTTACTTGCAATGTTTTTACGATTTGGCCAAAGAAGTATCAGCTAATCTCATAAAAACGTGGTGCTATTCTGAACGACAGGATAAAGTGTCGGCTGCCTGCAATCCAATTATTGCTCAATAAGTAATGCTTTTACTTCAACGGGGATTGACCTGGACTAACGTTACATGATTACATGCAAATTCACCATAAACGGCCAACAAATAATGTAACGCGTCCCATTCCCAATGAATTACGGCCTCAGTTAGTATTATATCATAACTGCATCGTACTTTGCCAATTTCAAGTTCAGTTATCCGAAAAATGATAGGGCACCTTGTCCTGGTACAATAAATAATACCGAAATCACACGAGAGCAATCAAACAGTGAGATTTACATAATATTCAAATAGCGGCTGCCCACTTTCCTCTTTAAGATTTGTTCCCAAAATGATTTCTGCAATACAAATCTTACGCTGAATTAAAGAAGCCTTGTTCACAATCATATGACTTCTACATGTCTGACTGCAATGTAAATTGATATTTTTGCTTACCTGCTCGCCTCCAAAACAGGTGAACTGAACAAGTGGAAGGGCTGCGAACACTTTTATACTCGATATTTTCAGTGTTCCGACTGACTGACTGTAGCACACGTCTCTTATGTTCAAGTCATGTGTTCATCATTGAATAATCTTTTGCAGTTCTTGTTTTTTAAGGTTTATCGCCATTTCTCTAAGCAAGAGAGGCTATACATGGCGGCCTGTATTATATCTGGTGGAGGAAGAACCCGAGAGAACTCTAAAAGTACCATAGATCCACAGAAAACTACTTTCAACGTTTTGTAACAGACTGTGATCATTAGTATATACACATGTGATTTAAGTCGTATATTGGACTAATGTCATCTTGAGCAAAATTCCCATAAATGCTTTATTTTTTAATTATTTTGTTTTTGCTGGAGATATGATTAGTATAAGTCCTTACAATGGTTTAAGTAAATCATTAAAGATAATTGAACTTTACGTAGTTGATAATGACTATATAAATATACATATATATATATATATATATATATATATATATATATATATATATATATATATATATATATATATATATATATATATATATATATATATATATTCTCTATCATATATTTGCTCAATTCGTCTTAACAACCCAGTTCTTCTAATTTGGGCATATTCTAAAATCCAATCAGTCAGATGATGATATGTAACAAAACATTATGGACTTTTATGTTCTCCAACATGCATGCCGTTATGTACATTTTAGAAAATGTTCCTTGTTGCAAGACGCATTAAGCACCTCTCTAGATAAACTTTAATTATTGATTATAACAAGTCTTCATTTGCTTTTAAGTTTTTTCATGAATGAAAAGTGTCTCTACAGTGTTTCTAAATTATAATGTATTTTGGTTCAAAGAACTATTAAGAAAGCATGCGTTTTTAATGGTGATAAAATGTCTAAAGGTAATAACAGTATCTTAAATCTCTGTGGAATTTTGATATTCTTAAAGTTCTTGAATTGTTGATTTAAGAAAATGTTGATTAAATTGACTGGCCTCATCAAGTAAAGCTATTTTCTATATGCAACATGGCATGTAGTTGATGCTAAACAAAATCTTGTTTTGAGAAGCTTCTTTGCATTTATGATCAATGCAAACTCAAATTATAACCGAAAACACGACGAGGATGTTGACATTGTGAGCAAATATTATCCTAGGGAATAATAATGGTCATGTCCCCCCTGCCCCCTGCCCCCTGCCCCATGCCCACTGCCCCCTGACCCCTGCCCCTTTAGACTTTTAATATTTTAAATTTATAGCGTTCGAGGCGTGTGTTATATCTCTAAAGAAGCTTTCAACATTATATAATCAAGTCAAAAATCTTACCTTGCAATTTCCTTAAAAAGGGCACGCAGTTTGTAAATCCTATTATGTTCCGCGCAATTTCTTAAAAATTAATTATTTTAAATTATGGCCTAATATGAATTATTGAGATACATTGACACTTGCTGTTCTTTTTCAATCCATGTTTCTGTCCGATATATAGTGTGTCCTTGGACGAATCACGAGAACACGGTCCTTGAACCCAGTATAGATATATTGCGGTTCTTTTCACACTAATTCCAAGATCCTTGTATCAAAACCGGCTAAAACTTCATGCTCATATTGACAGCCCATGATTTTTGAAGCAGGAGTGGAAAATAATACAATAGTGGAATATAGTGAGCGTTTAGAGTGGCACATTTAGAACATATAAGAATGGCGATCTTGATATTTAGACGAGAGTATAGGATATTGAAAATTTTCGTGTGACCTTACATCATTTCTGAAAACATTATACTACTCAAGGCTTGGCACAGCCTCGGAAAATCCAAGGAAAGAAAGAAAGAAACTAACAAACTTATAAACAATCAAAGAAAGAAAAATGTCATTTGAATCAGCACTTTTCCTTGTCCTAATTGTAAAATGAAACTTCCGTTAAGCAACTTTACTGATTTGACTGTAACATGCTTTCATGAGCTAAATTTCATACTATAAAACTATTTAAATGTTGCATTTCCAAAAGGTAAATAATGCAATCTGGTTCAAGGTATTTGAGAGGTAAAGCAACACACTGAGGATTATTTAGCAAATATTTACATAGCCAGGTAATGTTTGTAAATATTATTCAGAAGAAAAAAGTTCATATTATGGCCGAAATTTTCAAATTTCTCTTCCTAGAATAAGGGCTCATGAGGTTTTGTTGACTTCAATACATTTGTAACTAGCCTGTGCAAAATGATACTAACTAGATCAGACAAATATCTGTATTTCACAGCTAAATAAAACAAGATATAGAGCGAAACAAAACTCATAATTGTTTCATTACTTTCACTACCTGACCTAACAATATCAACATGAGAGTACAGCACTTATCTTGCTTACCTGAAATTGCTGCAAGGAAAAAACATGTTGCATTAATGTAGATAGCAAGTGACATGTTCAGTCAATCAAATTCAGAATAATTGTATGAAGGTAATACTAATGGATATTGACTTTAATAATTTGTTAAGTCGGGATTCTTTATAATGTCGACGTAATCTAACGATCTGTCTCGTAAGAAGGTGTTGGCCAAAAGAGGCACGTGTCTTTAATTCATATGAGTTCCAGTAGAAGAGTTGAGGCGATATTATTCGCATCAATTCATCTCTATTGTTGGTCTCTTGTCACTGATGTTTAGTAATCATAGAGAAGAAAAGTGTCCCTAGTCATCAATGGAAATACAACCTTCACGTTGATATCTTTGGTTGTGACTAACCTTTAAAGATTTTGTGAGTGTCCTGAAATTTGTATCGTTTCCATAGACAATGTAGCAGTTATTCCTAAGCAAAGGTCGCATTATTTTTCTTTTAATATGAAGTTTTAATTTCAGCCAGGACAAGTACACACAACATTTATATTATAAGGATAATACAAATCTGATGGTATTTATGGCCTGAGCCTGAATATAAATATTTATCAAGTAAACATGGACTGCACCATAAAAAGGCAGTCTACGACAATCTGATATGTCTCATGGTAGACGTTTAAAAAAAGAAAAATCTCATTTTCTTTAGTTCACATTGAATAGTCAGAGTAACCTGGAATTATAGACTCAATCTTGGAAGTTCATCGTGTTTAATTCAGTGTTACCATTTGAGTATGTTTGCTTCAGATATGTAATGTTAGACTCTGGTGCCACTTACGAGTGTTTTCGCTGTTGTAGTCAGTGAAACGACATTTCGTCAATGCTTAAGATATTAGTAAAAGGAGACAAAGTAGTAGTAGAAGTAGTAGAAGTAATTAGGATTGTTGTATCAAAGCGATTTTAGGTTAGAAAAGCCCCAATCTCCCTTAATGAACCCCACCCTTTTATTTCAGAAAATATAAATTTATATTCAAATACAAGGAGTATTCTATCTCAGAAACCCACACCCCGTCTCCTAGTGCAGACAAATAGAGTCGGATTTAATCTAACAAGCAGATTTTGTGAGAAACATAATAACATTTTATCAAAAAATATACTTACCTCACGTTCCACAATGAATAATTCGAACCGCATAGCTATAAATCCCATCACAAAATGAGCAAAATAGAATTTTGGTATATTTTATATATCGTTATTTTCTGGAGAAAAAAATCCATTACATTATTGAAAAACCAATTACTAATAAAATTTTCTATCTGTAAGCAGATGAGTCATTTCAGAGGAAAACCAGCCGTAACGAATCTTTGTGGAATTTTAGATATTCTTGGAATATCAATATCATTCGAAATACAATATTGATGACGGTATTATGTCATTTCTGGGAAACCCAGCCAGCTGTGTGATGCACGTATTAATTATTAACAGTAGTGAAACGTGTGCAAGGCTTTTACAGCATTTACGAGTATTCGAGTATCAAATGAATAGTCTTATTTTCATAAACATTGTATCATTTACACGATTTTGCTATACATTTTCACAGAATATCTAGTACACGAGTGGGAGTTTCGTACACTTTAATCTCTTACAAACATTTTATCTAGCAAATATTCGTTTGAGATTTGCTTGCCTTACAGTACTTTTCCATTATGAGCATTTTGTGTAAGCGTTTTATTATAAAAATCCATTGGAAATTACCTATTTTCAACCTTTAGTCATTAAGGAAATTTCACGTGTACACTACATAAGAGAGTTTAAATTTTTCTTGGTGATCATTTTGCAAGAGAATTTACAAGTAAACAGATAAGTGTGAAAACATATATATATATATATATATATATATATATATATATATATATATATATATATATATATATATATATATATATATATATAGAATACAAATCATATGGCGAATAACAACCGTTTCAAGCGTACTGGATCCATCAAGGGATCACGTGTGTCAGGGAATAATTAAAATAGATACAATAAACTGACGACGAACAGTACGAAACTAGTAAATAACTAGCCTAAGCGCTCTCGACTCTTAAATAGTCTTTTTCAAAGGCAAATACAAAACATATATACGACAAGCAAATAAACACAAAAACGTTGTGTTTGTAAACCTCTACATGGCTGTCTTCACATGTGTTAAAACTATAAATACAACCAGCTTGTATAGACTAGTTGCGGAAACTGAAAATGTTGTATAAATCCCTAAAAGTCTACAAGCTAGAGCGACATATATTTTTACTTTTTGTACATATGTAACGCAGATTATATCCCGGATATTTGATTCTATACCGGTCATTCTTATAGTAAAAACATTAAATGGCTAAACATTTAATTTACCGAGGCTACGACAAAGACCTGATTGCGGAGGCAATCCAAAGTGCCAAACAAACAAACCGTGATGACCTACTCAGATATGGACAGAAAGAAAAGGTTGATATGATATCATTCATTCTGACCTATCACCCAGACAATCCCAAAGTAGGTAAAATCATCGCAAACCACTGGCCAACCGTGCAATCGTCAGACATACTAAACCTAATACTTCCGTACAAACCTGTAGCAGCTTACCGGAGACCAAAAAACCTAAAGGACATCATAGTCAGGGCAAAGCTAACGTCAATCGCTAATCAAAACCAACGTAGTCAATCTGGACCCTGTGGCGATAAAAGATGCATAACCTGTCAACATATGATAGAGACCAAGACATTCACTAGCACAGTGACTAAAAAAAAACTAAACATACATGGTCCAAACAAAACGTGCAAAAACAGAGAATGTGATTTATCTCATCACATGTAAGATCTGTGGCCTTCAGTACGTCGGAGAAACTGAAAAGCTACACAAAAGGATAAACCTTCATAGATCTGATTGAATGACAAAAAGCTGTACAGAAGCCCGGTCGCAGAAAACTTCTCCTCCCTTGGCCACACTTTCAGTGATATAATACTTATCGCTATTGCTAACAACCACAGCTGAAGTTCCGAAACCAGGAAGGAAAAGGAATCATACTGGATACGCAGCCTTAGAACATTGAAACCAAGCGGTCTAAACCAAGAAGACTAGAAAATGAAAACTATGCACTAGTAGAATTTAACGCATTAACTCATTTAACTCATTAAGAGTCGAAAGCGCTTAGGCTAGTTAGTTACTAGTTTCGTACTGTTCGTCGTCAGTTTATTACACACACACACAAACACACACACACACACACACACACACACACACATATATATATATATATATATATATATATATATATATATATATATATATATATATATATATATATAGATATATATATATATATATATATATATATATATATGTTTCCATAGATCAAACATTTTGTTGTAAAACAATGATGCAACTTAAGCAAAGATACATTAGATTTTTTTAAAGATTTTTTTAAAAAGAAATTTCATTATCCACTACCAGATTTTCAACACTAGCTATCAAGCATAGTGTGTTACCGTTGTTATACAGCAAGAATTTAATCATACCAGATACCTTATGGCGACTTTCAAATAGTTCTTTCATTGCTATTTTTGTCAAGGAAATATTTGCTACCTTTTGCAAAAACCTTTGACCTCTCCAGGTCTATGATGACTTTTGAATACCGATTTTGACTGATTGGATCGTGTACATTTTCATATTGTAATGAAAGCACATTTCTTTAATTTTACAGTTGCGGAAAATATTTGCTATCGTCTGATCTAAAATAGGAAAGTTTGATTCTGTCAAATTTACTAAAACAAATACCTGATATTAGTTTTGATAAAACTGACGCTATTGTTTACAGCTGATTTAAAATCTTCAAAATTTATCATCTTTTTCACATATTTTTTAAATATAACAACATACATTTTGCTTCTTAGTCCAATAAACTCTCTCACAAACATAAACTCGCCTTTCCTTTTTTCAATAACGTTTTCTTCGAATTATAATAAATTTAGAATTTGCTAGATAATCTGACAAATCAAATAGATCTTTGTTATGGTAAATATCCTGATAGACATTTTCACATTTTATAGTATAAACTAACGAGTCCTTATAAGTAAATAGCAACACCGATTCTGGCTATTGCTCTTTGGTAATATTATACCGAAAATCGTACATCAGCCACCTTGATATATCAGGCACAGCTGCACCAACGTAAATTGGCTTATTTAACTTTAAATGTATTTTTCTTTGTTGTATTGCTGCAAGATTTTAATTACATATGTTCATACTAACAAAACTGTCGTCGTTAACTAATTTATTTCTGCGAGTTTTGTCATTATCAATCTCAATATTGGCCCGTTTGCGTATATTTTCCATAGTCTTTCCAAACACCGAGTAGTTCATTAACATGATAAAGATTTTATCAAATTCAGTCTTAACTTCCGCACGACGTTTCGCATTCAAGTCAATATAATCTGCCATCCAGCTCGACTGATTAAACTTTAACACGCGATTGACTTTTCTCAGAACTAGTCCAGCATCTACTGCTTGCTTTAGCTTTTTGTAATGCATAACACAATTTCTTTTATTTTACAAATTTGGAACCAACTTATTAACGATATAATTCTTTGCCGTTGTCATTGCCCGTTGTTCAGGCGATAATACCTTATACTCAATATTATTGGCTCTGCGTGAAACAGATAGTCGTTATGTAGATCATTTATCGAAGTAGGATAACCTAGATCAACTACAAACAAATAGCTGACATTTTCTGGTAATTTTTTTCAGTTTCTAAGAAATTGATTTGGAGTTATCCAATGAAACCCACCGCACGGCATTGACTCTTAAAACCCATCCATAAAAATTCACACAATCTAAATATATAATGTTGTTGTTATTGTTTGTTGTTTTTGGGCTTAACGCCATTTTTCAGCACACGATACGCTATTCATGGCGGCCAGTATTAATGGTGGAGGATGAAACCGGGAAATCACCGGAAAGAACCACCGACCCACGAGAAGCTACTGGCAAGCTTTCTCACATATCCACATTCGCCGAATCCTAGACTCGCACACACGCAGACAGAGGTGAGATGGCAGTGATCCGTAACGGACAGCGCTTTAGACCACTTGGCCACTCGGGGCCCCAATATATAATGTAACTCGACGGAAGATTTATCATGACTTTTAGGTATTTATTATTAGCTACTGTATATGTTTTGTTATCACGCTGATTCCGCCTCTGATGCCTTTTCAGTAAAGTAAAACATATCGACATCTGTTAAGAGATCTAGTTCTATTTTGCTCGTTTTTAATATAACGTGTCAGAACAGCCCCGATAAAAAATAATACCAGCAGGGGTCTAATCTGTAATATGCATGACTAACATGACGAAAATTCTCAAAAACAACTGCTAGCAATAATACATCCGTTTTTAGATATAAATCATGATAATCTCCAAATGTTTTACAGTCAAATTTATTCCAAATATCTTGTGCATATTAATACTCGTCATCACTGATGTTCTTATTTTTTAATTACGAGTAAAATGTATCTTTAATAGGTAGAGAAATTTCATTAAATCTGCTCCAATCTTCAATATTCTCATAAGGAAAGATACATTTTTTGTCAGATCGACAGTTTTCCCCATTGCAACTTCGCAGATTATTAAAAGTTAATTAAATTATTAAATCCTTTCACGAGCTCGTCCATTGATGCTGCCATAAATTGGATGCCATCGATAAAACGTAATTTACCGAGCGTCATCAACATATACTTTTCAAAATTATTTGGAATATATTTTATCACGTTATTTAATTTTAGTTTAGCTTTAGTGTCTTTATCACCAAAAGCTTCTACAATGATGTGACTGTCGTAGCCACGAAAGTTATGTAAAATTACGTGAATAAAATCTAGAGCATGAAATTTCAAATTACAAGTGTTATGAGCTGCTCAGCATTATTGGCCGGTCAAATGATAGTGTTCTCGCACCTTGGAGTTCCCCAGCAACTGTTCACAAATATAACAATTAGCTGCCTCATCAAAGTCTAGTTGTTGTTTAGACTTTATTCTGATCGTTGCTGTTTTATGTAAACTGTTAAAGATTATTTTAATTTCGTCCAAATTTTTTAATTACCACACGATAGGATTTTTACCTCTATATAACCTTATCGGAAACGAAAATTTATCGCTGGCGCAACAAACTAATTTATAAGCTACTCCACAGGGAATATGCTGTTGTATTTTTCTGGTACTGGATTTATTTGGCTCATTTTCTGCTCCAGCTACGGGAATGATTAGACACTCAAATGGGCGTAAATAACAAAAGGAATACTTAGTTTATGATTATAATTTTTAAATTTTAATATATTTTCTTTTTCGCTAGACATAGTTATTTTTTTGAACGTAGACGCAGTATCTGAGATGCTCCTGCAGTCCTTCATTGCTACAAAAACCGTATAAACATCCATAACAGACATATATCTTGTTATTACTTTTGCTATATTGTCTGCCCACTAATTCGTTAAAACAATTTTATGCAACGGTTATCATACTGCTAAAATAATAAATTGATTGTCTTTTGAGAAGCATTTTTCGGAGATATAACTCGGGTAAAAATTTTCTCGCTCGTCTAGTCAGAAAACTTTTACTGAGATACTATTTTGTTTTTCGTATTTTGGTATATGATTTTCTGCCAATATAAAGTTGATACTCTCGTTCTTGTGCGGAAAATACTTGCAAACGCGATCAGCATCTTGTTCTTCGGTAAACATCGCAGAAAGTATAGACCACTTTAAACATCTGTCATAGTTGTTTTTGACATTAATAGAGCATATTTGTCCTAACGTTTTGAGGAAAATCGACGTACGAACTTCTGCGTAGTACGTTATATTTCGCTGTATGAAATCAAACTGTTTTTATCATTTCGAATTTCCATCCGAATCCTGGTGAAATAAATTGTTATAATTTTTTATTTATTTCTTGATGTGTTTTATCGGGGATTATGGCAATGTTTATTCCAGTTAATATCTTTCTCGATTTAGCTGTTAAATAAGGTTCCGAAATTTCGTTGTCAATTTTTTTTCAAATCTACATCCTTAACTGCGTGCGATTTTGATAAAATCGTTTTATATTGGGATATAGGTTTGATTTTTTATGCGCCGCAAGTTTCTGAGCTATAACAGGTTGTAATAAATGTTATATATTTGTTGAATTACAATTAGCTAAAATGTTCTCATCATCGAGTTTATAACTATTATCATAACCTGAAAATGCAGAAGCAATTATTTTTAGATTTGATAATGCTCCTTTTGGCTAAATATCGCAAGTTTAGCATTATATGTAAATAGTACTATTGTTTATTTAATTGACTTTTTAAATTAGAGATACAAAACCTCTATAGTATAATGACAGAAATCTTCAGATATCTGCCATCAAGTGCAGAAGAGCAAGAAACTTATCATGTTCACTATAAGTTCAACCTATATGCTGGAAATGCATTAGTGTCTGCTATCAACATAGCAACTAATAAGGCTATTGTCATACCAACTCCTGCTATCATGTTAATTTCAGTAAAGGGCGATAATGCAGAAATATTTGAAATATTTAGATAGAAAATATTGTATTTATACTTTGCTTGTTGGCGATATTTCAGAAGGGCAACGAGTATATATGGTAAATGGTGCAATTGCAGATGATCATACTGAAAATTTAGGATTGCAAAATGAATATCAATCTCATCCAATATTTGACTTTTATGAGACAAATGACAAGGGAATTAGTCGAAATATAAAAGCTAAAAAAGTATTAGGATATTTAGATAATACTTTTTATTTACTTACAAAAATTAGAGAAGACAAAACAGACTTTGTTTGTTATAATGCTAATCGTTTTGTTTACGAAGTTTTAATGGCGGTATTCCTAATGGTCTAGTTATCGATCATATTAACAAAATTAAAACCGATAATCGTCTAGACAATTTAGATTTGGTTACTCACCAAGACAATAGTAGAAGAGGAGATACAGGTGGTGCTAGATATTCTAGATCAGTTTCAATAAATCTCGAAACTTTTGAAGAAATGAAATTCAATCAATAACATCTGCACCAAAATATCATAAAATTAATTCAGCTAAAGCAAAAGATGTCGCCGACGGCAAACGAAGATCAAAAACGACAATGTTGACAGTTGACATTTAATTTTAAATATAACTAATGCTATTTTCTATCTCATTTCTAGAGAGACAATTATGACTAAATTGCATAATATCGTCGCGATTTCATCGTAACGTCATTATTTTATTTATATGAAGTTTTTTATCAGCTGCTGTTAACAAAAATTTACCAGATTCGCCTGATGCTATCACAACATCAACAAAATAAAAATTGTACACCAGCAAACAATTTCGAACTGCTTTAGCTATATATTAATTCGATACAGGCATTTTTTATTTCCCTGAACGTATATATTAATTAGATAAAAGATTATTATAATAATGAGCTTATTTGAGACTCTCTCAGCTATACCCGGTAGATTGTGATCCAGTTAGTGATGTTAAAACAAAACATATCACCGACGACAGATTTGCTAGTTATGCTGAAAATGAGATTTTGTATAACAACGACAGTAATGTAAATGTTGTTAGCAAAGAACATTTAAGCAGACCAAAAACTGGATATGATGTTAAGTACCATATTGCCAAAAAATATTAACATTTAATTTTAGTGTTGCCGAGCATCAAACATTTTGGCAACTAAAAAAGCCTTTCTTAAACGTGAAAATACCGGGACAACAAAGAAATATAAAATACGATATTATAATTGTTAAAATATTTGATTTCATGCCAGTTGATGATGCGAGAAAATTACATTTAATTTATTTACGTAAGCCAGTAAAATGTAGGCCAGTATTAATAAAATACGAGCAAATTTATAATAATATTATTCAGTCGATGCAATCGAAGTCAATGTAATTGACTTGCTTGGTACCAACTGTTAAATTTATCGCTATAACCGCGCCATTGAACTAAACATTTGTTGCCAAGCTTTTTAATAACTTTTTCAATAACAAACGCATCCTGCTCTGTTTTTTGAAGTTCCTGTTCATAACAACTTCAAGCTATAGGTTTCACTAATAAGTCTTTCAGCGAATATGGAACTGCTATTGTCAAAAGTACTTTATCAACAACAAATACTTCTTCGGTCCAGTTCGGAGTAAATCTGTTTTCAAATTTGTTTTGGTCAAAGAATTTCGTACCTTATCTCCAACCTTAAAAACTCTGCTTCATGATCAGTGCAGATTCTTTTTTGGTTTTCTTTCTGTAGTTCTTATTATTTGCTTTGACATCAACAAAATTGAAAAGATATCTCTTATTATCGTTTAAATGAGCTAGATTTGACATATCAACTAAATCTATCGTCCAGATGTCATCAACAACAACAACTTTACGTCGCAAAAATTTTTTAGGTCTATGTAGCTCGGCTGCCAGATCATCGTATAATCCTGTCTTACCGAGTCCGAGTTTATATTTTGCTCTAACAAAACCTTGGACCAGCCTTAGTTCTCGCATATTTGCGGGTTTCATTTCATGAAGTTAGTCTAACATTACTTTGTCGCAACTGTATTTTGTTTTGCCACTAGGAAGTTAAATATTTATGTAGCAGATATCATGGCGCATTGCTATTGCGTCAATTTAATTGTAGGGTTCTTGTCCTGGCAGCGGATTATCATTTTCGTCAACATGTTCATCAAGCCAATTCCACGGACCAGTATATTTATGGCCTGGCAATGTCTAACCGCCTTTTGGTTTCGGCAGTTTGCCAATTAATCGATGTATGTTGATGATTGTTCCAAATATTTCTCTGTTGTTGCATTTCTGGCAGTATTGAACAATTTTAATTTGTTCGAGACATAAATTTATATTGCAATCGCAGTTGTACATCATTATTTATTTATACCTGATATTTGTTTCCGAAATTTACTTTTTCTTAGACAAATTCTAACGTTTTGCTTGCTTTTTAGTCGATTTTTTTGCTTTTTTGAGGGTCAAAACCCCAGGATATTTCAATATAAATTTTATCATTGTTTAGCATTTTTCATACACAATTAAGCAAGGTCAAGCAGTAAGAAACAAAATAAATCATAATTTTGTATGAAAAATGCTAAGGAAATGATCATATTCATATTTAAAATCCTGGGAATTTGACCCTCAAAAAAAAGAAATATTATTGAATTTTGTAAAAACATTTTCAAAAAACAAACATAACTATTATTTCAGTCGTCTACTAAACTTAATATATGGACAACAGGCCTTGGACTTTGCTGCTGGCAAAAACATAGTTTCGTCTTTACATCAAATTGCGCAAATTCTATTGAGCATTATTCTATTCTTTGATTTTTCTGTTTTATCGTCTTTGTTTTCTGTTTTAGATTTACACTTCACACAATATGTTGACATTGTTTTATATGTAAGTTTAGACAAAATTAATTGCAAGCTCTTTACAAAAATTAATTGCAATCTCATCATTAGCGTGAGAGGGTTCCTTTTCAAATTGCAAAATAAACTTTAAAAAATCTGGATATTTTATCATATGCTTAATAAACATTATGCAATAATATCCACAAGCGGATGTTCCAACTGGCTAAATTTGATTAGACGAATAATTTATTTTTTTGTATTTACTCACTTATCTTTTTGCTGCGTCACTTGGTTGAATTCCAAACGAGTCAAAATAGCTGTTATCAAAAATGTGTACCAGATCCGTCATTAAAATCTTGTATATTTATAACACATGATATCGCTTGCTTTGATTGAATCGCTGTAAGCTCTTCTTTGGAATAAACTCCGTGGAAATCTTTTAATTTTATTAATTTATTAAATATATCAAAATTCCTTAATGAATACGACTTTGTCGCTCTTATCTCTTTGTTCCTGGTAGCATCAGTCCTTTTCCTCGTACTCCTCCTAACAAACTCGGTGAAATATGTTTTGGCATTATATCTAATCTTTAGACAAAAAATGTACTTAATTCCGTTGCCGCGGACAATACTACTACCTTTAACTGCCTTTTCGGATGCGTCAAGTACTGCTCCGGACGCCGATGCTGATCCTAATATACCTAACACCGGGAGAAACTTTAGTCAGTAATGTTTTAGGTATTACTGATAGTGCCGGACTGAAGAAACCACCTTGTTTTGCCATCGCAGTTATTTATGCAACGCTTAAATTTAAAACAAAAGCTTTTTTTGCGATCAAACTTGATTTTTGCTTAACAACAATATTTTTTAAATACCCATTTGAGAACTTTGCAACAGCAGCTGCTAATTTTTTAACTTGGCCATCAGTTACATGTATTTCTTTCACAATGTATTTTGTCATCATATATAACTGTCCAATATTAAACTAGAAGTTCTTCAAATTTTGAGTAAAGTATTAATTACTCTAAACTTATACTGACATTTTACCTCCGACAGATTCGATTGTCACAGATCTGTCGATCAACACTAATCCATATACGTTTAACTGCGCTGCTGGATCTGGAGCAGTGTCTAAGCGTCCAAGTAATCTCAATATCGGCTATAATGTATACAGCTCGCTCGCTATGCTTACTAACATCAAAATAAAATATCGGATAAAGTGTACGAATTTCCTCTACTGTTAACTGAGTTCCATCTCTAGCATCTTCATATTTCTGCATTGAATCGAGTAAATACATGTAAAGTCTAGTGATGTTTTTATTAGCATCATCTGCAAAATTACATTCTTTTGCTCGTTCTCGGTGTTGTTTTGAATTTTTTTCTAGCATATATACGTCTAACAGCGTCGTTGTCAAATATTCCATTATTTTGTATTTGGTGTCCACGTCGATCTTGTCTCTGAAATACAACAAATAATTGACGCAGTAGTTGTTCACTTGATATTGTGATTTTTCATATGTAATATGTGGTATTGGGAACCAATTGTTTGATATATTTTGTGTTGTTGAAAATGAATTTTATTCGTGCGTTTTTCCAGCATATCATATAATTTCAAAATTTTAGTGACTGACGGAGTTGTTCGTGGCATCCACAGCGCAAGTTTGTTTATGAAAAAATGTATATTATCCCCACCAGCTCCGAATAAACAATCATTTTGTTTTCCTCGATCTAAAATAAGTGTATGTTTAACTCCACGAAATACTTTATTATAATCATTGCAAAAGCCATATAGTGTACTTAATGGCAGCATCATTGTAATCTGACTTGATCTTTGTGCAAAACCTTCATTGTAATGTCAATTTCTTACGCTAATAGCGTTATTAATCAAATTTAACATTGTACTGCCGTCAGCAGCTGCTCCTAGTGGTGTCGTACAATGATTGTTGTAAGCTGCAGTAAATGAAGTTCTTATATAGTCTTTATTAGCAGCTGCACCTGTTGCGGCTATACCAACATCGGCAGCATGAGCAATAAGAAAATTTCTTACAATTACAACATCTGAATCAACATCAGCTCCGATAGCTAATGTTGTTCTTAAAAAAAATTCATTTATCACAGAAATTATTTATCCAGCTAGAGTATCCTTAAACCACATCATGTTAGTTGCAGTTGACTTGGAGTAATCATCGGTAAACGAAACAATATTTAAAATCCTACTTGCAACTGGCAAGTGATTTGAAATATCTTTGACAATTTGAATGGCTAGCTGATATCGAGCGGTTCTGAATAAAGACCAATCATTACTTATAAGAGCTACTTCTGCTCCAGCTGGTATTGCGGCGGGTGTATTAGCTAATATTATAATAAGGACACGAATTTCTAACATTGCTTTAAGAGGCAGCAGAAATACATCCTCGTCTCTACTATTAAATATTCTTTGTCCAGTTTTATTAGGTTTGTTAGAATTTTAACAAGATCCCCAACATATTCAAACTCCGTTACTGTTCTATCTGTGTCATATATTTCTGCTAAATCGAGATAATTTTTTACAGTCATTTTTTATTTTATTAGGTTTCAAAAAATTATTGCGGCGCTATTACTTTAGCTATTAATTTTTGTATTTTCTGTTCGCCATTCGGTGATACAAACTTTATTATTCTTGTTATCATTACGTTCTGGGTTTATTTTGTTGATGCGATTTCTGAAATAACTTGTTTGATTGATGGTGCACCGATTTGTGGTGCGTCTTTAATTTTATCAAATATATTTTGTCCCACGGCTGTACAAGCAGCAGATGTAGCTCCAGTTGCAAAAGCTTTCGATGCGTCAAGTGCAATTGTCGCAACTTTACAGTCTAGTTTCAAAACATTTTCAAGAATTTTTATAAATATATTTCCCAAAAATCTTCCTACTATTATTTATTCTATAAACGTTTTTCTGCTTCATTATATGAGGTTATATAATTTTGTTGTTGCCCTGTTGTTCGCTTACGCATCGCGTAGGTGCAGGTAATAAGTAAAATCTACTTGTCTTCCTGATTAGTCTGTCAATTGCATATTTACTTCTGTTATTTGATTTTCAACATTTAACAGATAGTAAATAATATGACGCGGACCAATTTGCATAAGTGTTCCTTTTAGACCTTCTGGCGAAAAACTATATATTGTTTGACGTTTGCTGCCTTAAGCTGAGTAAGAACCAGACGCGATCGAAGATTTTACCAATATGGTGTTTACGTCAGTTATATTTACTGGCAGTTCACCGTCAATTGTTCTGGGATTATCACCATAAGGTTGATATATTTCAGTTTTAAATCCAACCAGTGATGCAACACCTGATAAAAAGTAACATTGAGACCATTTTATATGTTATTCCAGCTCGCAACTTGTTATAATTTGGTGCCAGCACAAAATCGTCTGAATTGCCACCATTTGTTGCTACAAGTTCTTTTATCTTTGTATTGAGATCATTTATTTTGTAAGTGCCTTGTGAAATTTAATTATTTTCTGTTTTAAATTTAGTGGAGAACTTTGAGTACCACTACTATTTATAATTATGTCATTTACTCCAGTTTTAATGTTTGTCATAACATTCCAACAAGTGCAGGAATATAATCCAATTTCGTATCTTTCTCACGATCTAGTTCTATTGCCGGAATATACTTTACTGAAAAATTTGCACTATCTTTATCAGATTGACTAGAGACCAATAATAATGTTGCTGACATTTATTATTATTTTTTATAAAATTAAGTCGCCGCGATTTAATAGCGGCGTAATGTTTTGTATTCGTCAGATGATAATAAATTTTTCGATCTCAAATTGTGAAGTATATCAACAATTTCATTGTCGATTTCAGCACCAAAATTTCCTGCTTCTTTTGATAACATCAATAGCATTAACCTGTCAATCATTTCAGTAGCTGATGCAAATATTCTAACTCCAGTTCCAGTCATTTTTTTCAGTTAACCTTTTATTTAAGTGGTTCATGATCATCAACCATTAATTCAAATTGTCTTTCAATAGGTTTCATATCCTTTGAGACAAATGTATCAGCTTTGATACATTTTTCATCTGGATAGTTTACTTCAGTACTTAAATTGTGGATAGCACTTTCGTATCGGTTTCTTTTATTTACCTAATAACCTTTATATAAAGATCAACAATAATCCAATGTCGATATTTGTTAATGCTGTTGAAGTAGTTTTCATTTTCTAGTTTTACATCGTCAAGATGTATCTTACTATCTTCTTCTATATTTTGCTTGTTTTTCCATTAATAATATACTATTTTCTATAAATATTATTGTAGATAGTTTTCAAAAAACATCGAAACATTTTACTCGTATCATTTGTTAATTTATCGAACAAGAAAAAGTCGTATCTATTTGTTGTTGCTTGATGATATAGTTCAATAAATTTATTTTTTGTTACAACTTTTCATTGTTCGTTCGCGATGTTTCTAACGTCGATATTGTCAAAACCTGGAAATAATATAAAACATCCAGTATTTCGCCTAATAAATCTATCGATATTATAATATCCTTGTGCGAGAAAAATAAAATTACATTTTTTATTTCGCTACAGTGAAACATACGATCTGTTTTTTTATTCATTTCCTCGTTGTTTAGCAGAATGTCATCAAAAACATCTATTTTGTGTTCGGACGAAACAAGTTGATTAACTGGAATATGCTCTTCTGTTTAAAATCATCGCGAAGCTTGTCGTTATAATTCTTAAAGAATAGGTACTTATCTGCTGAGGATTAATGGTGTAAATATAAACGCGATCGTTAAAATTGTTTCCTTGAAGTATACTCATAAGCAAATTTGTTTTGCCATATCCAGTTCTACCAATGATAAGATAATGACAATCTGAAAGCTTATTGTTATGTTCATGTTGTACCAAAAGTTTTGAATCAAAGTTTAATATTGACGATTTTGCCATAATTGCTATACAATTTTATGTTATATAATTTTGTTAAGCAGTAAATAAATAATGAGTTCTGATTCAAAATTTGGAACAACAGTTGGAGAATCGTAGCCTGCTCAGCAAGGTGACTTATCTAAATATGCAACTCTTGATCAGCTCAAAAATGAAATTACTAATTTATTAGATATTACAAGTGTTGACAAAAATTAAGTTATTATTTTCACGATAAAGAAGGACGATTAAAAACGAGTAATATACAACTATCAGATGTTCTTATACGAATTCCAACTGCGGTTGTTAATAATACCGTTACATTTGCTGATCAAGGTAAAATACAAGATTCTGATAAGTCAGTTAACGATTTTGTTTAGAAAGCTGGCGATGTATTTACTAGTGATTTTATTATGTCAGGAAAAGAAAAACAATCGCAGAATCAGACGCAGCAACAAAACTATATGTCGACGATAAGGAAACCTAATTACGTGTTAGTGCGCTGGTGGTATCATGCATTAATTTCTCAATATGAACAATAACGGAGTTAATAATCTCAGTACACCAGAAACAGATTTTGACGCCGCAACAAAATAATACCTCGACGATAAGGAAATTCCAATAAGAACTTCGTTAACAACAATCAATGATTTCTGCATTTAGAATTGATTATAGTAATCACGTACAAACATTTCTAAATTTTCGTAGTAATTTATACAGGCCTATTAACGAATTTTTTTGGAAGTCCAATAACTGTTGATACTAGACTAGCTGACATTATCGCAAGACTCAAAGCTAGCATTAGTGACATTCCTGAAATTGTATAAAAAAAAAATAATCTCGTTAAATTTCCACGCGGCCGAGCTAACAATAACGTTTACACGGTAGCATCAGAAAAAGCAACATGGTCGCAGCAAAAAACACTGTTAAACACACCGTAGAGGTCACTAGTGTATATGGATTGTCTGTGTTTAGTAGTGCAAAATTTAGTATATTTGCAACAATTCCATGGCATCATTCTACCGATGATTTTTCTGGAAATGTAAATTTAGTATCAAGCAAGGATACTGAAGAAACATTTATGCTGATAGCGGATAATAAAAAGTTAGACGCAATGACTTATTGGTGATGTATTGAATTTGTAGCTGAAACTCTGGAATTAGTTACATAAATAACTGTATAACATATCGAAACAAGTATGGTCAATTTTAATCATATCTCAAAAAACATTTCAAAACAAGATGTTGACGCTCTAATCCAATATTACAGATACTATCATAAAAATCTTTGGTGTGTGAAAAAATGTTTTAAGTGCTATACCAAACACTTCGAGTATAATCATATCGACTGATGCGAATGACTAGTTCTTTAATAATGTCAAGTGGCGCATCATTAAATCCGTTTTTGTTAATAATATCCGGCTTTTGGTGTTTCTCTTGCAGCAGCGTGTAAAAACGTTGAACATAGACTTAAAACTAAAAGAAATGCTTGCCAAACAGCAAGCGTCACCAAAAAAAAATTATTTGATCAAATTCGATCTTATTTGCGTGGTATAAACTATTATATGGACGATTACATTCGCGATTTCCGTATTATTGATATTATGTTAACAGATATTCTGCCAATGAGTTATCAGATATGTAAAGGATCATAATAAGCAGTATAGTAATGGTAGGATATAAAACAAAATAATCTTTAAAAAGTACAGTGATGTTAAATAATCTCTAACGACTAATTGTTAGAGGAAATGTTTGAAACAGATAAATGTGTATATACTACCTTATATACTGTGAAAATCGTGTAAATGATAAAATGTTTTTAAAAAATTAAATCGAAGTATTTTTTGACACGTGAATAACTCATAAATGCTGTAAAAGCCTTGTACAGGTTTCTCTACTGTGAATGATCAATAAATGTGTCACTGCGGATGGGTTTCCCAGAGACCGTCATTAAATTGAATTTCCAATGGTGTAATGGATTTTCCAAGAATGATTAAAATTCCACAAAGATTGCGTTACGGCTGGTTTTCCCCAGAAATGACTCATCTGTTTACACATACAAAATTTCATTAGTAATCGGTTTTTCAATGATGTAATGGATTTGTTTCTTCAGAATATAACGATATATAAAGTCCACCAAAATTCTATTTTGCACATTTTGTGATGGGATTTATAACAATGTGGTTCGAATTATTCATTGTGGAACATGATGTTGTAAGGACAATTTTTGATACAAAGTTATTTTGTTTCTAACAAAATCTGCTTGTTAGATTAAATCCGACTCTACTTGTCTGCACTAAGGGGTGGGGGTTTCTTAAGGGAGATTGAGGTTTTTCTAAGCTAAAATCGCTTTGATACAACAATCCTAGTTATGTCTACTACTGATTAGCTGTGCTTTAGTGTTTCAATAGCCGAAAGACAAGCCTGCAAACAAAGACAAGTGTGCAGCACGTCTTGAAATGATGAAATTAAACTAATTAAGTATAAATAAATAAATACAAGCACGGTCATGATTACAAACAGAAGTAGTAACAATAATAATGACACGTGGCATAACAGCGTTGCTTTATCACTGTTTGATATTGAGAAAGGTGTAATGATATGCTTTCATTCAGAAGACAACATAAAAAATGAATAAGGGTTAGATAGTTGTCTCGAGATCGTCAATATGGCTAACTTCTCAAAAGATTGAGAGATCAAAATAAATATCTTATGTAGAGAAATAATACACTAACACAAAACATGCGACTCCTTGTTTCTGATCATTTCTCATAAACAAAATTATAGGAATGTGTCCTAAACTGTTTTGTCAGATGGATATACTGCACTCGCAAGGTCGTGCAGTAAAAGTATCCGAAAAACTCGTTTATATTTTCCCATACAAATGCAGTAACCTATATATAGTCGTCTGTTATCCCAATAGTAAGTGAACACTTAAGTTATTCCAAATAAAATTAAATAAATAATTCCCCTCGAATTATATCACACACACACTGATCTCAAACAGAAATGAATGAATTATTTACCAAATCACTATTTATTCACATGTTCACTTGACGTACTTCGTAATAAAATATGAAGATTTGGAATATAAAATCCTAATATAGTTTTATACAAGACCACTTTGCACACATACTACGTAAAACATATTGTTTTGTAGCTCACCTTCGGGGACACCATATAGCTATGCAAAAACGTTATTTTGCAATTACAACCATGGATAATTAACACACTGTATAAATTAACTATATATAGCACACACACACACACACACACACACACACCATCAAAACACAGAATGAAAGATTTATACAATGAAACTTTTGAGATATTTATTAGACAAAAATATGGTGCTATAATACTTAAATGACGTAAGAAGATACCTCATGAATAACACTCAGCTTGATAACATAACATATAAATAAAAGAAACATAGTACTTGTATGCATGCTGCTAGAGTGCAGCGTGTTACGACTCTGCGGTCTTGAACTAAGACGCTGAATGAAAACAACAGGTAAGTTTTGTAAAAGATAGATAATTTAATTCTCTACGTTACAAATGGACATATTAGATAAACTAACATTCTTATAAATTTATAACAAAATCCTAAAATGTTATAAACTTGTTCAATATAATCGAGTGTTCCAAATAATTTCCATGTCATCTAATGTGCTGATGCACCAATAGTTTTGATGTATCCCAATGGCATTTTCCAGAACTCCTTTGAACACATATTCAATGGATCAACACAATATTTTAATCAAAAGAGTTTTATGTACACGTTGTATATCCTAATGAAAAATCAAAATGAGATGTTTCCTCATCTTCATCTGTGTATGTGTGTGTGTGTGTGTGTGTGTGTGTTTTCGAGATACTTCGAGCTGTTTTGAGTGCTTCGAATATTTCGACGATGTTTGGAGTGATCCATGCTGATCGTTGCTAGTCGGGTTGCAGGTGATCTGGCGTTGCAGACCAAAGTGGTGGGCGCTAATTGTTTGTTTTGCAATTCACTATTTTGAGCGAAAACATCATTTGTTTTCACTCAAACTAGTAAATTGATAGTTTATCTATTCAAAATAGTGAACTGACATTTCACTCATTCAAGATAGTAATAATTATAATTTATTCAGTTAACCGCTAGTTACTGACACCAGAGCAAGCTGTTGGAGAAAAAGGCGACACGAATGCCCTTGTCTGTCTTCATCCACCGTAGGCTTTCACCTTTTGTACAAACATAGAAAGTTTATTTTCTTTAAAATCTCTACCCAATCCCTTATTTTGAGCTGGGTGGTTCCTAACCTAACGCCAAACTTGTGATAATCACATCCAGTTCGACTGTTTCTTAGTTGTGAATTTCCTACTATTCAGTTTATCTTCTTTTGTGTACTATGCATGGACTTTTGTGATCTGAATTAGGGCGTACTGCGAACATATTTCCTTTTGTCTGAGGCAGTCTTTCCTGAGATAATGAAAGCTATATTTGATAAATGTATTGTGTTCAGATCTGGGTGCTAATTTTATTTATTAACATTGACAATAACGTTTCTGTTCTTATCTTCCTTTCTTCTATGAGTCTTCGTCAGTCTCAGCGCTGATTGTCTCCTGTCTTCTGCTTCTTTTCTGATCTTCTTTATTTCTGCTCTTTTCCGCCGTGTATCTCCCTCTTTCTGTTTTATTTCGCTTTTCCTTTCTGATGCTTTTTACCTGATCTTCGTTATTTCTGTTTTTTGCCATGCTTATCCTTACCTTGGATTGTTTTCGTTTTCTGTTTTTATTCCGATCGTTTTTGTTTCAACTTTGCCTGCTGTGTTTGTCAATTTCCCGAATTGCAATTGATTTATCCGATTATTCGTTTGAATACTTAATGTTAGTTGCCCTATTTGTTTTGTTCCCACATATTTATTTTATTTTAAATATTGCATTTGTTATTCATCACAGTCACGGTCATTATGGTCGTCGCCTATACTGCAGTCCCTTACAACGTTTATGTAGCTGAGCTGTTCTTAAGAGACCATATGTTACTGGATTGAACCAAGCCATGGTTCCTTTTATAGTTGTTGCCATACGGCAGTAGCTTTCAACGAATACTTTCGTTTTGGTTTTAGCTGTATTGTTGTTATTTGACAATCAGTTTTGTTAAAGCTGATTTGTTGTTGTGGTACTATATATTTAGGTCCATGTGTTAGCATTTCCGTTTCCATCTAGTCAGCAATTTTTGTTCCTATCTTTTCAATTTCTTTATAAATTCCAGGGTATCTCTAATGTCGACCCTATTTTTGTATCTTATGCTTCTAGTACCACCGGGTGCTTTTTCTTTAATATTCATTGTCTTTTGGAGTGCAGTTATGGTTTATTTTGGCTGAAACATAGGCAGCGGCTTGGCACAAATTCAAGCGTGTTCGGAGTTGAGAAATGGGATGTTTGTAATTGTTAGCTCTTTCTGTACTTTTCTGTGCATCCTACTCTTATTCTATTTACTTCGATTGCGTCGTATGGAGATTTGAAGGTGTGTATTTGATTATACAAGAAACTATATTTTGTCTTTTGTGGGATATTTGGGATAGGTCAACATGTGGTTGACCTATCCCAAAATTCGTGCCATTTTGAGTCGTTGTTTGCCCCAATGATGGTATGTAATACTGTAAGACAGTAGGCTTTTTATTGGACCATGGTTTCAATGAGATTGCATTTTGACTCTGTGTCCGCGTTTTTGTTTCCAGGAATTAAAATGTGGGAGGGTATCCATATGATTCCTACTTTTTGTTGGGTTGCTCTATTTGTTTGAATAGATAAATAGTGTCATTAATCATGCTGGGTCTGCATTTTAATTTGTCGGATACCAGGGATTGTAGGACTCTGTGTGAGTCGCTCGTGGGGAATTCTAACTAAAATTTCTATTGTGAATACTCTTCTGAGATGCCGGTGCACATACGGTACCCTTTTAATTTGACTATATTAACCTGCATGAATAATGCGGCGCTCGCTGATCCATAGACTTGACAGCCGCAGTCAAGTTTACCTTGTATTTGTGCCCTCTCTAGGTTTACAAGCGTTTTCTGGTCACCCACCATCACACACACACACACACACACACGCACCCGCGCGCAAAGTTAACGCATGTGAGACTGTGCAAAGCTCTTGTGAGATTGCGGAGCATATTGATACATCGATTGCACCTTTCTGCAAACTTGTTGATGTGGCTTGCTCATGTGAACTATTCATCGAGTAACTATACTTTAAGAAGGTTGCCTGCTCTTTACACTTTATAAGTACTCCGTTAAAGAAAAGTTTTAGTTTGGAGGGGATCATTTCGGGATTCTTGTTTGAAAACTTCTCATATCACTTGGTGGTGATAGTTTAAATCCTGATTTATCTGCCCGTTTACGATCTCATTTAGTCCTTTTTGGTTTTGTCTGCTATTTATTTGCTTGCTGAGTTCTCGGCTTTCCATATGACTGTTTCGTAAGCGAATTACAATAGTTCTTGGTTTCTTCCGTTAATTATTTCTTTTCGGTCATTGATGATGATGCTAAACAGTGTTGGAAAATCCATCAAAAAACACACTCATACATAAATGTATATACAAACAAGAATAAACATGTGATCATTTTCAATTTCCCTTGGTTAAAAGCATTAAGTTATAGGTTGTTGCGTACACAATCGTGGATGAACTTAATTTAAGTCGATTATATATAATTGTTTCCATTAATTTACATATATCATTGATTAGTGATTTATGTTAATATTAATTTACATCATTGTTTGGTTAACCATGTTTAGGATGTGATGACTATTGCTTTCTTCCATCTTTTCGGAACTTTTTCTTCTTCCTAGAATTTTTTACAAGGACAATTACTCCGTTTAGGCTCTTGGTCCATTCGGCTTTAACAAATGATAGGTTTAAGGGCAGCTGTGTTATTCTTCAAGGTATCGATAAGGGGTTTTGTGTGGCCGAGTGGTCTAAAGCGCTAACCGTTACGGATCACTGCCATCTCACCTCTTTCTGCGTGAGTTCGAGTTCAGACTCGGCTAACGTGGGTAAGTGGGAAAGCCTGCCAGTAGCTTCTCGTTAGTTGATGGGTCTTCCCGAGGTTTTTTAGGCTTCTTCCTCCACCATTAATGCTATCCGCCATTTATAGCCTATTTTGTGCTGAGAAATGGCGTTAAACCCTACAACAACAACAAGGTATATTGGTTGTATATACTTATGCGGTCAGTTTTTACCCTAATTCATTGGACATTTTCCAGTTTGTTCGCATTTAAATCCTGATGGAAGTGATGTATCGATTTGGGGTGCACTGGCTTTAATTTATACATTTATGTAGTCAATTCCAGGGTTGATCTGTCATTCAACTCAAGAACACATCCATACTCGAGAGTTTTACCGTTATATCATCTAATAGGATCATTGTTTCGTTATTTAGATTTTCTAACTCCTATTTTGACCGAATTTCTATTATCTTGCCTTTCATGTCAGTTTTATTGCTTCTCCATAGTTTCTTGTGGGTATTAAAATCCATGCTTAGTATTACCCATTCACCAACTTTCTTTATCGTTTTATTAATGCCATCTAAGGTGAAGTTGCGTTTTTCCTGTATTTCATAGAAGTTAACAATTATTACATGAATGGTATGTGCTTGTATTCTTGCTTGAATGTATCACCAAATCATTATCTGGTCTTACTTCTGGTATATTATAGTTTCTTATTAGGATACCATCTTTTACACATATCTGTAAAGGTAGGTGAGCGGTTTCTTAGGTATTTGGTGAAAATCCATAGGGTCATTTTTGGCGTCATTCAGGCGAATTTCCTAAATGCATACGAAATCGGATCACACTTATTGCCTCTGGTTCAGTACCCAGCCTATGTTTTAAGCATTTTTCCCCTCACTTCTTGGTTGTGACGCAACAGTTAGATTTAGGCATTCTTAGCATTTATTTAAAGATAATCGTTCATTCTCTAGAATTCGAGTGATGAATAAGGAATTAATGATACTCCGGTAGTGACATATGAGACCCAATACAAGGTGCTTTGTTTATAGGTCAGCCCTAAAAGAATGCCGGATAACCTATTGCACGAACTTCATTGCCAGTTCATCTTTTAAAGTTAGGTTAGAATAAGATATGACTGATTGTCGTTTGGACACAATGGAAATTTCAATACTGAGAAACATATTTTGAAGATTATTATTATTGTTGTTGTTGTTCTGGGGCTTAACGCCATTTATCAGTACACGATAGGCCATACATACCGGCCAGTATTAATGGTGGAGGAAGAAACCGGAAAGTTTCGCAGAATGAACTACTGACCCACTAAAAGCTACTGGCAAGCTTTCTCTCATATCTACATTCGCCAAATCTTAGACTCGAAACCACGCAGACAGGTGAGATGGCAGTGATCCGTAACGGACAGAGCTTTAGGCCACTCGGCAACTCGAGGCCCCCAATGTGGAGATTATACAGTAAAATGAATTATTCTCTCAGTCCTGTCAGATGTACATCCTTAAATGATTAAATTGGTATTAACTGTTTATTATTAATGATAGATTTGAAAATTTTATATTTCGTATATATTCACTTTAAAATAAAAATGTCACCACACGTTGAAAAAATAAATTTTATTGTTAAAAATAAAAAGAACTTTTAAGAAAATTAAGTTTAATTGTTTTCCACAAATATGAACATATATAGAATTGGTTAAATTTTTTTACAGAATTACCCGTTTAAAATTGAAAATTAATCTTGATTATAAATTTGTCAGCTGAGTAAGGACTAAATCCCATTTAGTATTCATAACCATAGTGCTCCTTTTGTCGACTGACTATGTCGCAATCTGATTTTGTTTTTGCACCGAACATCTTGCCATTTTGTTTACACATTCCCTTAATTCCATTAATTCATCATCATATTTTGAAACGTTCATTTTTTCCTCCTTGTCCTAAAAATCGATGATACTTTTATCTAACGGAGCTAATTTAGATTTTGAAAAAAAAATCACTTAATTTATTTATCTTTTTAGCTTCTGCTGTAAATTTCTGTTCATAATTTGTTACCAGGCAATATCTTAACTACCTGATAAAATTGTTCACCATTTATTCGATCTAAACTTTTCTGTCGGTAGCTTCTGACTCATCGCATAGCCACACAGACTGTTTTTAACTATAGTTTTTATGTAGTGTGATGGTGAGTGATAATAACAATTTGTCATGTACTTGTTGTTTGCCATTTTGTGTGGTAAATGTGATTCCACCTCGTATGTCAAACTCAATAAATATGAACATATCTGACCTGTGAACAAATTCAATTTTATTTTATTCATTTTTAGACACGCATGCCATCTGAGTCCAGGTGATGAAAAACGTCATGCAGAAACAAGTTGATAATTTCTTTGACAATCTATTCTAATATTTTCAACTACATTAGCCAGCAGCCATGTATCAGTGGTCAAATACAACTCAGCAGCATTTTTTATCTGAAAAATATTCCAGATCATCGTTGCAAATTCATACTCACCATCTGTTTTATCATCATTTAATACGTTCGAGTAAAAACTTGCCTTTGACGGTAACTCTGAGTTCCATTAAATCTCGACGAACTGTTAATGTACCCATAAGTTTAAATTCGTTTTTGTTTAAGATCATTTGATAACTCATCAAAGTAATCCTCAAGGTTCCTTAAAGACATCGCATCATTTGACCAAGCTTTCAAGTGAACCATAAATTGAAATAAATCAATGAATCTTAGTCCTCCAATGCTGAATGACATGTCTCTCTCGAAATTGTTCAGTATTGCTGTCATTTTGCTTTTACCCATAAATTTTATTATTTCTTCATCATCTAGTGCTTTACCAAATATGTGACTATCGTAACATCTCAGATATTGACTATCGTAACATGTCAGGTTATGAAATACAACTGGAACAAAGTTAGGTAATTTGAAATGTAAATTACACTTATATGCTGCACCACGATATGTGGCAGTGATCTCTGTCTTCACCAAGTGGCGTTTCACAAATGTGGCAATTTACCGCAGTTTTGAAATCATTCACCTGCTTTTTAGTGTCCTCTATCATCTTAACTCGCTCACAATTTTTGAATTTATCACACTTACTCAATATTTCAACAACCACTGTGCTGGATCAAGTACTCTGCTTTATGTTTTAATTTTTATTTTGTTGTTGATTTGTTTTGGTCAAAATAATACACCAATTTGTAAGCAGGAGAACAAGAAGGTATATGATTTTGAACAGCTGTGGTTAAAATGTACAATGGTCATTTAACGGCGTTTGAACTGTCTCAAGTATCGCCTCGACATCAGCCTAAATCGCAAATGGTATTATCAATTTGTTGCTATTATGTGTGAAATCAATAAAGTCTTTTTCCTCTTTAGGCATCGTGATAGCTTGTAACCCACGACAACTAAACTTTTGTCATGCTTATCCAGTGTCTTTTAAGACTGAAACCCTTGCTGTCGTGTGTTAATTCCATAGCTTGCAACTCTCTTTGGATGATGACAGTCAGATGGATAAAGGTGAGCTAGAACACACCACACGAAGCAATAATATTCATCATTTTCAATGTTCAAACAAACCAGTTTTCTAAATAAATTCAGGCAACTTAATATAAGATGACTCAATATTCATCATTTTCAATTTTCAAACAAACTAGTTTTCTAAACAAATTCAGGTAACTTAATATAAGATGACCCAATCAAAGGAGCAGTGTTTGCAGTGTGAAATGTTATCTTGTTAAATTTCTCAAATGGCCAGGCTGAACCAGTGTTGATAGGCTTCTACTTTGTTTATTATTTCCTGGTACAACTGATTAGCTGTTTCAACACATTGTTGTTTAGATAAATTGCAATTGATTTTTTGTAAAGTCACGGTGTTATATCATTATCTTCTTCAACACGTCTTTTCATCAGCGCATTTGCAACAATAATTAATTTTATATCACCCAGTTTTGTAACTTCGTTGGACATAGTAGGTCTTATCAAGGTGAGTAGATCATGTTGATCAAATGTAGCATCAATTATTTTTCGTTGTCGAGCTCAAATTATTTATCAATTTCAACAATAGCTGATTCAGTTTCTCATGCAACAATTTGTCTTTGTGTAATGATACTCAACTAAACAAGATAAATAGTTTAAATGTCATTTTTAATTTTGTTTATGCTTCTTAAGATCATTATGTAACTGTTTTAGTTCAAAGTTTGTTCTCGGGGAATTAACAAATGTTTTTGAGAGAGTGAAATATTTTCCCATAAGACATCGATTTAACTGAGATCCGGTGATCAATGGCAAACCTATCGGGTCATTAAATTCATCAGCAAACATAACACGCTGTGATCCGTTTGATAATGAAGCAATGATATCGTAAATTAATTTGGTGATGTTGTAGAGATCAGTATTTGGTCTCAATGAACCATAGTTGTCTTTTGTTAGATTATAATACACCTTTTTCAACCTTATTTTCTTTTCACCACGTGTTATCATTTTAACTAGAATAATATCATTGATATTTTTACAAGCCATATATAATATGGTTTTAACAACTGTCTAATAGAACGGTCAATATTTACATTTTGAGAGATGAAATTTATTTAGCAAATGACGGCTAAGATTATTATGAGCAAGGACTTTGATGAAAGTGATTTTGATGATAGTCAAGTGTCCTATCTACACAGTAGATCTTTTGTGCAGTAAATAATATTGGCCAGATCATCAATATTAAAACCAAGAATCAATTTGGTAGATTGACTCCATATGTTTACGTCGTGATAGTGAGAACAACTGAGAGAGAAATTTACTGAAATGTTGTTATGTCGTTTAATCTTTGAGGTTTCCAACGGATAAGCACCTCAGGGAAACCGTGTTACCATTTAGATGGTGACAAGAAAAACAATAATAATAATAATAATTTGTCCTTGTAAGATGAGTTAGAGTGTCATCTTATTTATGTAAACTGCGAGGCGAATGAAGATGGATTATAAAGAAACAAACTCAAACGTTTTTGGAAATCTTGATAAATTCGGATACTTAAATATTGTTGCCAACGGAGAATAAAAAAGCAAACAAAACCTACTATCTATATCATCAATTTGTCTATGAGATATATAACGGTGTCATACAATCTGGACTCGTAATCGACCATATTAATAGTATTAGGGCAGACAATATAATAATTAACCTGGGAGGTGTCACACGACAGGAAAATTGTTGGGAAAAACCTTGGAAAATATTAGAAAACAGTGTAGCCAGTTCAATCACATAATCTAGAAACAAATGAGTAAATTATAATTAGATCACTTTAAGCGGCAGGCAAAATTTTGGTATCTGCTCAAATTAAATTCACTTAGCTTCTGAAGGTGTAACAAAATTCAGTTATATCGAAACATTTTAGTGAAATTAAAATAAGATTTAAGTATATACAATGAATCTCTCCAATCGTCTTGCTGATTCGTACAGATCACGTGATTATTCAGGTAGAAGACTTGTCAGAGCAGAGCAAACAACTCATCATAAAGAACCAGTTTACGTTCCAAATCAAGGTAAAATAGTTCATGATAGAAAGAAGAACATATTTGCAAATGCCAAGTCGCCAAAACGCTGTAAACGTTTGATTTAACTTTCGACAAGCAAAAATTTTCTATACTTAATTCGAATGTTCATGAACAAGATACTATGCGATTTCAGCTCCTCCATTGCTAATGTCTTTGAACCAAAACGTGTTAGTTACGAACTTTTCGAGAAATCATTACTAAGTGAAACAAATTCAATATTGTGTTCGCTGTTGGAGGATATGCAGAAATGTCCTTAATTGTTTGATTAGCGATTTAATATAGAGCACGTTTAAAAATACTAGAACCATTATTATGTAAAGTTACAAATGCTTCAGCGACATAATGTACAGGTAATTGTGGTAACGCTGCTATACCCAACTTATCGTTTATCTAAAGGAATGCATTTTGAGGCAACATATAATTATATTCATCTTATGTGTTAATTGCTCTTTGACAAGATTGATTAGTAGCATCTGAGTTACCATCATGATACTCAATGTTCTCAAACTGTGTTGTTGGTTCATCAAAGTCATCGATTTTAGAAAAGTCAAGATTAGATTTTGTCGACATATATTTTGTTGTTTACACACAATGGATGTGTTGAAACCTGGTTGCACGTCTCTCAACTTTTATAAATTGCTTTAGTTTTCGTAACATGTCTTCCCCTTGCGGAGACAGCACTTTTCTGGTTGTTTTTACCATCGCAGTAGCCGTTTCCTTAGTTGAGGCAACTTCGTTAACTGGTTATCTTATCTCAGCAACTGTTTGTAATTTGAGCAATAGCTGGCTGGCCTTATCAGCAATTTTCTGGCCAACAGCTCTTCCAGCTACACATATGGCAAATGTTTTAATTTGCATCAGCTGCAATTGGTGCAACTTTGCATGTTATTCCATGTATCATATCAATAAAGCATGCACAAATATCATCACCAAAACCGCCTATTTTGTTCGTCTGTAGATTCGTTGGTTTCTCATTATTGTGTTGTTAGACACAACAATGATTTGCTTTCCTCAAGTTTACATAATGCGTTGCTTGTTCGTTGTTAAGACCAAACTATGTACCTGATTGATAAATTTTGGGTCGTAAATAAACGTCTTATAATCACTGATAAATTACCAATTATAATTTACCGCAAGACCTATTATTTGTATTATAATATGACCAATTAAAAGTATTCTATTATGAGGTATTATATTATGAGCAATTACAAGCATCATAGCAAGATCAATTACAGTAATTATAATAGACCAATTACAGTTAGTATAATAAGACCAATTACAAGTATTATAATAAGAGCAGTTACAAGTATCATAGCAAGACCAATTACAGTAATTATAATAGACCAATTACAGTTAGTATAATAAGCAGTTTCTGGATCATGGAACTCCGATGATTACTTCATGAAATTTCAATTTTCAATTTGCCTGTCCTGGAAACTTTAATGCAGCATTCATTTAAAACTGAAAACAATACGAAGACGTTGAAGAAGGGTGGCGGTATTTATTTTAGATCGCCAACTATTACAGCAGTTTGTGACCCTTCAACCCAAAGACTTATTAAAAATAAAAATCCTCAGTGCTGTAAAAAAAAAAAACAAATACGAAGAACTTAATCATTTAATTCATTATTGTACAGTATCAAACCAGACTACCTCTAGGTGGTCCCTAACACTGTCATATTGTTTTCGATTCAAACCAAACAGGTGTTTGTTTTACCAACATGGCATCCATACTTTTGTGGGCAAGTGTTTTTACTCAGATGGCAGGAGTACTATAGCTCATCGTCTTTAATAGCACTAAATATTTCTTTATCTTTCTATAAGTTTGGAAGTAACACCTTTTTTAACCCACGAACACCAGAATTTTACCGCTAACCGTTAAAGTATTTTCAAAGTTATTCTGAAATATAAAAGCTAGACAATGGAAATATTAGTTGCAGATGATATGGTTTTTAGGTCTCAGCATATCTAGTCCTGGATCAACATCGCTTTACTTAAAATTGACTTTTCCATGAACCGGAAAAGGTTATTGAGAAAGCGCATTTTTGATGCTTAAAACTCCGGCTTGTGTTAGCAAATATTTCAGGTTAGAAATATAAGTTATTGTATGAAATGATCATGGTTTGCATATATTTTGGTATCTATGTATAAATGAATCATTGGCATTCTCCTCTTTGCCAGCTTCCTAACATGTACAATACATTGATTCACAGAGTTTATGTTTGTATCCAAATTCATAACAACCGTAGCACTCATTTTGTTTTATGTTGTCAAAGCTGTGTCATATGACCAATTCCCCCTTAATAGTGACGGAACTCTTCAATATAGTGACCAAATATGGTGGCATACACGTTAGTATTCCTCACTAGTTAGAGGTTTATTTTGTCTATGTGGTACAAGCTTACGCTGACATTTCAGTTTTGAAGAAAATGTGTATTGTGGATTGTACTTCAGACTGAAGTCTTCTCATATGTAAATTATCAGATAATTGATTATTGTCACCCAGGTGTTCACATGAGGATGTGGTCCTGATATCATAATCTTACATATATCTGTGCTGCAGCACCTAGCAGCAGTCACTAAACGTTCAAAATCTTTTTTAATATAGTGACCTTCTATCACATGCGTCAGTTCTACCTACCAAAATAAACATTTAGTGATATTTGGTTAGGTCTGTATTCATTATTCTGTCCGTGATGTTAATTATTTTCTGCACCTCTAAGATTCCGTAAATGTGTTTTAAAAAGTCTCCTTGGTACTGTGCTTTTTACTATAGTCCTAGCTTTTGTGGCTTGTGATTTCCATGTGTTGCATTCTGGTTCGTATTACGGACATATCCCGTTGAAGAATGCTGAATATGATGATTTCCTTTGTGTGAACTAATGGAGCTGATGCTGCAACATTTGCCGAAGCAATGGAAAACGCAGCTGCTGGTACTGACAACAGACTTGATATGAGGGCCGTGAGTGTACTCTTGTTGATGTTCCAGTGCGTGACACATTTGCGAAGACGTAGTTTACAATGATGGATCATTTTTGACATCAGTTCTTACTTGCATGGTCTTTTCACAATTTTTTTTTTTGGCTGGTATTGAAATTGTCTGTCTGAACATTTGATGTTTGCTCTAGTGGGAGGGGTGTCTGTCAAGATTGCTGTTTCATTTAATGTTATTTGCTCAATAATCCTTCCCTGTGCTAACTTAATAGCATATAACTATAGTTTCAAATTGTTCCCTTTTGGCCTCAAAGTTCCTAATTGTTCTATAATGACCACATATGGAGGAATCACTTTGGTTTAAGAAAAACACTGGAATGAGATTGACGGATGGAGCGAATAATTGTCTGACACTGGAGAGGTGTGCATTTCATCTAGATCAAAGACTTTAAGAACTGTTTCATGTTTTGTGCTACATCTAGTTTCTAGTGGAAATGTCAGCATAAAACTACCCTTATCTAAAGTATTCTCATCATGCCTGCATTGACAGACAAAATCATATAATCAACTTAAACAGTTCTGCTTTCGCATATGTATAACCCATTTTGTCTTAGACAAAATAGCTGTCACAGTTCTTCTCTTGTATTCTGTAGACAGTACTATTCTGAAAACTTGAACTGTCTGAGGTCTTGCAATGTTAAAAATACAACAAATTCAAACGTTTTTGTTTGATCCTCTTGAACTCTGACTAAATTTCATCCAGACTGAATTAATCCAAGACATCGTCTGTAGCAATATGTTCGCTGTTCATGACTTCCCTGCATGGTATCACCTGTATGGCTCATACCTTTATGTGTCTCACATATTCTAAAGCCAGAAAATGATGCAGGGAACATTGAACTTCCTCTGCTGAGCAAGGGACTAACAAGGCTGTTGTTTAAATAGGTTTCAAGGGTTCTAACATTTTCATCTTTTTTATAACTGTTAGAAATATAATATTAAATTCTCATATTTGACAAGCACATAGTCAAAACTTTAAAAACAAATTTAATATGCGCTTGAGTTTGTGTTGTCACTCATCTGAAGTTCAATGATGTTAGTCTAATTTCGCACTGTGAGTTGCACATTTAAGTGGTCTATATTTATTCCTTTCTTTATTTAGTTTCACACAAGTTAATATATATATATATATATATATATATATATATATATATATATATATATATATATATATATATATATATATATTATCATGCATTGTGACACTCAGTGAGATTGTCTCCATACTTCATTTATCACCTTTACATCATAGTTTCCAGTTACTATTTCAAATTCCTTGAATGTTGAGTGGAGGTGTATGAAATTCACCCCTACATGGTATCCATCTTATGTGACTTAGTTCAAGCAACCATCAAGTCGCGAGGGTAAATAAGGTAAAATCAAAGACACAAGCCTGTTAGCCGATAATTGTATTTATTTATTTATATTTTATTTCTGCTCTGCAAAACTAGTATTATTGGAATATACAAAGGTTAATGAACTCCACGTGCAGTTTCGCTACTGGAAAAAGGATCGCCTCAGACCGTTTAAGATGGGAGTATGCTGATGTGGAATGTTCTGAAATGCAATTTTCAATAATAATAATAATAATAATAATAATAATAATAATAATAATAATAATAATAATAATAATAATAATAATAATAATAATAATAATAAAATTAATAATAATAATAATAAAATTAATAATAATAATAATAATAATAATAATAATAATAATAATAATAATAAAATTAATAATAATAATAATAATAATAATAATAATAATAATAATAATAATAATAATAATAATAATAATAATAATAGGACAATAATAACAACAACAACAATCAAAATGATTAAACAATGTATAAAACAATAAGATTTAAGTTACTCACAAAAAACCTTGCAACGTTTATCAGAAGTTGTTATCTTCAAAAGTTAGCATTCTGGTACCGGAGTAGTTAACATTCAATTTAAAGTATTTGTATTAATGAACTCAGCTAGACGCAAAATCATGTATAAATCGTGATTCACGTTGGTCTTATTTTGTGAGTGAAAGAGATATTACCTTCAGGTAGGATTCCTATATTGCTGCACAAAGGTGATCATCATATATTACCGAAAACCTTTTTTTTTTTTTATAAGAAAAGGAAGTCACATGACCATAATCAGGTCGATAAGCGGTATATCAAGGATAAAAATTCAAAATATGTCTCGTCAGGAGTATGACCTAAACGAAACTCAATAATATTGACCTTTATCAGACCATAATTAAGAGTAGGTCTCTCAAATACACCCAAGGGTCCGGTTGAAATAATTTAAAATTAAAACATAAACAAGTTCGCCAAAACGGCCCAACAATGATCATTGAAAGTGAAAAGTACCCTAGGTCAGACAATGTCAAAATACATCCTGTCCATTCAAGATTTAGAGAAAAAGATTAAACCCTTACTAAAGAGTTACAAATGGCCGGAATGTCGAACACGGATGGATCCTTCACGCCAGGCGTAATACCAGAAAACTCTACGACAGTCACGGTTGGAACTGGAAGAAAATAATAAAAACATACGTTAGAAATCAGTAGTGATTACTTCAGTTTTGGATTCATACCAAAAATATTCTCTCTCTCTCTCTCTCTCTCTCTCTCTCTCTCTCTCTCTCTCTCTCTCTCTCTCTCTCTCTCTCTCTCTCTCTCTCTCTCTCTCTCATGTTAATGCCACTTCGTACTTCAGCTTTATGATTGTCAAGCAATCACAGACTTAACATCTGTCTTTAACGCCAAAACAGCCTTCTCTCTCTCTCTCTCTCTCTCTCTCTCTCTCTCTCTCTCTCTCTCTCTCTCTCTCTCTCTCTCTCTCTCTCTCTCTCTCTCTCTCTCTCTCTCTCTTATAGACATTGAAATATGTTAATATATCTTCAAAAAATGAAACTTCTTCAAGCATTACTCGGTATTTATCAATGAATTCAGAATATTATACATACGAGGTCTGTCATTATATCTGACTGACTGGTTAAGTAATGATTATGAGGTATCATAAAGCATGGTTCGTCTTATCATTAATGTTATCTTATTATCTGGTAGTTCTAAACATCTTACCAGCTCATACGTCAACATTTCTATTATTTTTCATTTCCATCTTAGATGTATTTTTCCAGTTGGACCTTAAGATCCTTCGTTCAGTATGTTGGTTACTCTGCTCATGCTTATCCGTTTCCGTTATCTTCCATAGTTTAATGTTTAAATACATCTACGACTTTTGACATAAACGTACATTGTCGTTCAGGACCTCATCGAACACTGATGAGTACATATTTTCATTTTTACTGCTTAATCCTTTAATGCATGGCATGTGGATTTTTTTTTCTTGAACAAAATTACAACACACCACAATACAGCGCCTCCTCC